>JADKXX010024464.1:0-100782 GCA_017310255.1 Butorides virescens | reverse complement strand
GGCTCTCCGCCTCCTCCTCCTCCTCCCTCGCAGCCGGGCCGCCACCCCCCGATTGCCTTTGCCCTGGGTGGCGGTCCGCGGGGCCGGGCGGCTGGGGTGACAGCGGTGGGAAGCGGTGGTGGTGGTGGTGGGGAAGCAGGGTAGAGGGGCTGGAGGAGCCTTGCTAGTGCTCTGAGTCGTGCGAGGCTAATTTGCTGGTGTGCGGTGAGGAGAAAGAACACTTGATCAGTCGTTATGTCGGTGAACGGACAGGAGGCAATTGGCACAAATGGAAATGCAAGGAATTCCATTTATGTGTGAGGAAAAACCCTTTTACAGTGAGGGTGGTCAAACGCTGGAGCAGGTCGCCTAGAGAAGTTGTGGTCTCCATCCTCAGGGACATGCAAAGCTCTGCTGGGCGCAATCCTGCTCGGTGCGACCCTGCCTGAGCAGGGGCTGGACCAAATCGTCTCCAGAGGTGCCTTCCAACATGAACCGCCCTCTGTTGAAAACTGGCAATAAAGATACATGACTGTGATGTGGTTCAGGGTAGCTGTTATTACAAGTGTGTGGGATTGTACCCATGTACGACAACCACACACAAATACCAGGGTGCCTGAAGTCAAATTATATCTCGTATCATCTCTGTATCCACTGTGTGGCTGAGGTAGGTTGGACACACGTTGTACTAGAGCGGGGATTCAACGTTGTTCCGTGTTCCCGATGCCGTTATCGTGAGTGCGCACATTATAGCTGAGAGGGATGGCTAAGATCAGTGCCCCAATGGGCAACGTGCCCTGTATACACCAAACAAATGACAGCCCCCAGCCCGAGGAGTTTGGGGAGCAAATAGGGGGTGGAAAGCGTGGGAGAGAGGGTGTGCTGGTCTTACAGTCAGGGAACAGAGGCATGGAGGGAACTGAGCTCCGTGTAGGCTTAGCGGCTTTACAGAGGTCTGGATCAGGCCTAAGTCACGCTCCAGACATCATGTCTACCGCAGGCTCCTGGGTATCCATAAATATTTCTAGCTATCATCTAAGCAACTGGAATATCCTCCAGCCCGCTGCCAACCCAGAAGCATATGCAACCTTCACAAACCCCGGGCAGCGATTGCAATAGATGGCGTGTGCAGGTTTGTGACTTCTGTTTCGGTAATGCAAAACCTTAGGATAAGTTTTAAGGTTCAGACCCTGCAAGAGTGGATGCGGGTGGCAGTGTTGCTCTCAGGTAAGCAAACTGCGCAGGTCTGTGCTTTTGGATCACTGACTCTGAACTGTTAGTTTCTGCCAGAGTACATTATCGTGCCGGTTTGCAGGATAAATTGCTCTCTGGAGCTGCACGACTGCTAAACTGTAACCTCTGGAGTGGTGGGAGCAGCCCTAAAAGAAACTGTAAAGTTTCTAGGTTAGAAGTTACAGTTTAGGCAATGTATCAGAAAAGTTCTCCAGTGTGCCAGGATTTGGGTTGCTTGGGTGGCGCAGCAAGAGAAACTGGACTGCGTGCTCTGCCACATCCTGCTTTTGGTGTTCCCTGTGGCGTATATTGTAGGAGAGTGTGGCTACATCCCATCAGCGGTGTTCATCTGAGTAGGGCGCAGGTGCTGGGAAGAGGGTAAGGCCAACGTTAATATTTTATCATTTTGCACATGCTTTTGGCACAGTTCTTCAAGGCATAAATACCTTTCTCCCTCTTCTTCTGATGAGCCCTGAATTGCAGTCACAACTGTGTTTGATAGCAGCACGCTCTCAGCGGAAGCAGTTGAGGTGAAATGAATGGATCATAATGATATGATTGTGATCACAAGTAAGAGAGGAGGGTAGATTGTGAAGATAAAAAAATCCAAGTAAATAACAGTGGCAAATGACAACACTACCATGAAAGTGTTGGTTTGGTTTAATGGACTGAGGCATAAGCAGGAGGCTTTCCATGATACCATATTTTCATTTAAACACCCTTGGAGGTATTATCTTGCTTCCTATAAGCTTAGCTTTGACTGAAAAAATAGAGGTTTTTCTCCTGAGAAATGTCAGCTCTCGCCCTGTAAACCTCTTTCTTGAAGTTAGTGAAAGACCCTCAGGTAACATTAAGCGGCTGCTGAAGCACCTGCAGGACTGAGACCGGCGCCGAATGCTGATGCTTTTGCATTGCTGAGGTTGGAAAAGCCTCACTGAGCTTGTTCGAGTGAAACAGGTTAAACTAACACATCTGACTTGACAGCCGCTACCGGCTGGGAGCGTCTTGCTTACTGGATAGCTCAGATGATGGACAATAATACAGCAGTTGGTTGTAACCCGGTTGGTTCCCATTGCCTGTCGCTCTCATTTGTAGGCGCAGGCAAAAGTCTGCTGAAAAAGTAGCTCACGTTGATTCAGAGGGAGACCAAATGCTGGCACGCGTCTCTCCCTTTACAGCCTGAGCTGCAAATCACATTTTGGGATTAAGGGGGCATAATGCTGCATGCAGGCAAGGAGAAGCGCAGCCCTGCTACCTGGAGTTGCTTCATTGCCTGCTTCATGCTAAGAGGTTTAAAGAGACTCTTATTTCCCCTTATGCTCTAATAATTTACCCTGTCTGCAAATTGGTCGCTTTGGGTTGTGGGTAGGAGTCTTCGGAATGGCTGAATTTATGCCGGTCTCGCCCTCCTTGGGAGTTCTGGACACAGCTGGTCTCTTGATCTTTTGGGTGAAATTTGAGTAAGTTGTGAGTAGTGCTAATCACAAAATAGAGGCAGGATCAAGCATCAACATTAAACAAAAAATAAGCCCACTGCTTAGTCAGGTAGCTTCCTACTGTTGGGCAAGAAGATGCTGCCTCTAGGGAGCTTTATAGCTGCGTTAGTTCTTAAACAGGAGGTAAGGCAACCCAAGTTCTGTATCCACTCGCGTATTTTCTCATCTCACGTAATCTGACAAATTGCCCCGCAGCTGACACAAAAGGTTATTAAAGCATTGACGTGCCATGTCTGCAAAATGATGGAAAACAGCTTTGGAAAAAATGGAAGCCGTTCCTATAGGGTCTCTAGAACGAGGGACTGGCAATTCCCTTTGCACGGGTACCGATTTCCTAGCAGCAGTTATGAAACTTGCAGGAGCCAGGGGTCTGCTTCTTCCCACTGAACACTAGGAATGCAAGGAACTAGGCTAGCTGAGATCTAGAAAGATTGCAGAACATTTCTTTGTCTTGATGGGTTTTTTTCTTCCTCTTACTCTTTCAGCATGAGCAACCATACCCAGGAAGGTCTGTACACATGAGTATCGCGGAGAAAACTCGGCCACAGCTCTCCCAGCTTCGGGCCAGGGGAGGACACGGTGAGTCACACAAGGGTTTTGCAAACACCGAAGGTCTTTGCGTTGTTACGCTGATGCAGGAGTATCGTGCGTGCCTCTAATTCAGGCAAGGGGAAGCTATGTCCGCCTCACCCACAGGTGTAATGAGGGCAGCTCTTGAGATACGATCATCAGGTTTCCACTAGAGGCTGCACTGGCCCGAGCACATTTCCCAGTACAGGCACGCTCAGCACCTCCTCACCTGGAGCTGTGCATGCAGGAGGAATTTACTACAAGAGCAAGAACATGAGTCTAATACAGCAGTCTCCCTAGGATATTAGCAGTCACGCCTAACACGTTAGTGTAATAAAATAAAAGCACCGTGCCAACTACGCTTGCAAGATTTTACTGGTAAGAAACCCATTGGGGGGTTTTGGTGAAGCAGCTTTGGTAATAACGGCTGCGCCTGTGCCCAGTTAGGGGCTGCTGCCCCAGGTGCAGCTCCTCAGCCCAGGTGAGTGCTCCTGCACTTCCTTTGGTTCCTGGGCGGGCCGGGGGAGCAGGCATGGGTGACTGCTCTTAAGGACCAGCTTCTGAGCCCTTCAAAACATGAAAAAAAGAAATGCAGGAAGGAAATGCCTGGAGCTTTGTAGCCCTCTACAAATGTATCTCTTCATAGCTGTGCAAAATTGGCTTTTGGAGTGAAACTAAAAGCTTCAGGTTGAGGGGTGTATCAAAAGGTAAGTGTACCCCTGAGGTCTGTTTACTTAGTACCCTGGGTCATTTACTTGTAGGAGGTGCTCTCAGCTTTTATCCTTTGGGCTTTTTTGTTTTGTTTCTGCGGGTGTTCACAGAAGGGGGTCGCTCTGATGTGTCTCTAACTCAACATGTCCTTTGTGTGAGTGGTGAGTCGGGTCTCTGTCTTTTGGGGGTTTCTGCCTTGCAAAACACTGCAGGACCTGACCCCTGTCCTTCATTTTGCTGCCTTGATTGGAGACTTGTGAGCAGAGTTGAGTTTAGCCCTCAGACTTTGCAGGCGAAGGGATATCGTGCTTAACATCAGGATGTTAAGCGTTTTGCCAGTTGGAGCAGCGAAGAGGCAGCTGTGGCTCACTTTATCCCTAGAAATGACTTACTGGACTGGGAGAGCAACCGGCCACCGGGGCACGACTGCTGTTTGGTATATCCAGTTTGTGTGTGGCTTTGTCTGCTAGGGGGGGAGAGCTGAAAGAGAAACAGGAGGAACGAGGTGCCTGGTTTTGCTCTCTCTGTGGTTATACGAGGGCATTAGGGGCTGCTGTTGTCGAACAGCCCCAGCTGTGGGAGCCGCGGTCTGACCCCCCGTTAGAAATATCTCTTGGCCGGATCCCCATCCTCCTCCTTAACCCAGTCGCTTGCTGGGCCATCTCTTTGCAAGGGCCCCTCGAGCAGAGGGGTCTCTGCTTTCAGCTGCTCCCCACCGCCGTGGGGCTGCCAGATTCGGGGGCAGGGACACTTTGAGCTGACGGGGATGGGTACCCGCGGCCGGGCTCCCCCTCCCCAGGCCGGCCGGGCGGCGGGGCAGAGCAGCGCGGCCCCTCCCGGGAGGGCTCGCTAAGAGGGGGCTTAATTGCAATTACTGCTGGGGATTGCCTGCAGTCCCCCGGGCTCCAGCCTGCTCTCGGGGCACCCCGAGCGGCGGCGGGGCCGGGGCGGTGCCGGCGGCCCCGGGGGAGGGCTGGGGGGGTCCCGCCTCGCCGCCCAGCCCCTTTGCATTGCGCATGGGCCCTCCCCGCCGGGTGGCCATGTTGCAGCCCTAGCAGCCAGCGCAGAGGCGGCGGCGGGCCGGGAGCGCAGCGCACTGCACCGCGATGGCCGTGGCCGTGGGGAGACCGGCGGTGGGTGCGGCGGCGGGGAGCGATGCGGGGGCTGCAGCGGCCGGGGGCGGCGCCGCGCCGGGGCGAACTGCTCGGGTACGGCGGCGTGCGGTGCCCGGGATGCCGTGCCGGGGGAGCGGAGGGGTGCAGCGCCCGGCGGGTACCGCGGAGGGGTGCGGTGGTCCGAGGCCGGGGGGGCGGCGGGCCCGCCGGGGAGCCGCCGCCTGTGGTCCTTCCCGGGGCCGCGGGTCCCGCGCGAAACTTTTTGGCCCCGGTTTGGGGCCGCGGCTCTTTGTTGCAGCGGCGCCGGGCCCGGCGGCGGGCAGCTTCTCCCGGAGCCCTTCGCGGGGCGGCGGGGGGACCCCGGGGGTGGTCCCCGGGCTGCCCCCGCTGGGGCTGGGGCCGCGCTCCGTGCCTTGCCGCGGGCATTTCTGCCCCGCCGATCCCCACGGATGGGTAACTCGGCGGTGCGGAGGGCTGTGCCTCGGACCGGGTGGGCACCGGGCGGGCGGGGAAGTGCCCGCAGCCCCTGGGGAAAGGCTCGGAGCGCTCGGCTGCGGCGGGCAGCGGGCGTGGAAATCCCGGCGTGAAAGTGTAACGAGGGGCACGCGTGTTTTCCGTCTTCCAGCGAGACCGTTTTTCTGGGGACGCGGCGGCGGGGAGTTTTTTTACATCCATGTTGAGAAAGACAAAGGATTTCCCCTTTACAGAGGGAAAGGAAAAATAACCCAAACCCGCAAAAACTAACAGATGCTGTTCCCGAGGCGGGGGGGTGGGGGGGAAGCTTCTCTTGCATCCAGCTTGCAGAAACGTGAATGAAACTCCACCATGACCAGACTTGAATGCACTTTTGTGCATCGGCCGGGGGAGGGAGAGAGACTTGACGGACTTCCCAGTAACTTTTTCAGTGCTTGCAAGTCAAACAGATGTTGCCCATGAGGGGAGGACGTGAATGTGGCCCCGTCTTATAGTAAGGAAATGGTCTGTGCTCAAGATGCGATGGGGATGAGACAGTTTCTTTTAGTATTTATGATGCGCTTATGGATCTGTGGGGCTATATGGTTCCTCTGATGTGGCAAAGTAAATGTATGAAGATGAGGTTAATGGTGTTACTGGAGGTGGGGAAGTTAGGCTACTAAGCAAAATAAGAGCTGATGTTTGTTAACAGAATACCTATAAATTATACCAGCTGTTTGTAAAGCTGCTTCTGAAATGGTTCCTTGATCTTAAGGTCTGAAGCATGCTTGGAAACTCAATTTGGCTTTCAGCATAAGATGATGTGTTGAAATCAGTACTTCAGCTGGTTTTTAGGGCAAGCTGAAGGGTATTGCCAAGCCCTTTTGCTTTGTATGCTAGCAGCCTCGCAATATGAATAGGCTCAGGAAGGTGGCTTATTGCAAGACGTGATTGCCATTTGTTCTTGTGTATGTGTGTTGCTTTATTTTTCTGTCTAAATATTAAACTGTTGCCACTACTCAGCCTCTTAAATTTTTGGTTAATCGAAGTCCACGAGCAATTCCCAAACAGAACCCACAGAAGGTTTCACACCAGTTAAACAGTTCTTACCTGCGTGCCACGGAGTCCGGTCCAGTGGGACTGACTGCAGAATAAAGCATCCTTCAGCGTGAGAAGCATGTGCGCGGGGGAGAGGGAAGGATGAGGGCACTCAGCTTCCTCGTGAGCGGCTGGTGGGCAGGGCCTTCATCCTCCAGAATCAGTGCTTTTTGGACAAGAGAGTTGTTTTATCTTGGGGCGATAGGAGAAGAAAGCACAGTGGGCTGGTGTTCACTAGGTGTTGGGGCTGTTTTGTCTCGTATACCTTCTTATCTAATCTTGTCGCTGCAGCTTCGCATGCTGCTGGTGTGTTCCTGGGGGGGTGGTAGGGAGGTGGAAGAAATAGTTAATTATATGGTAGAGCAAGGCAAGGCTGATGAACGGTTGCCTATCAAGCTTTCAACATAATATTCATATTTTAGAAGGGCCCTGACTGGTGTGCCTCTAGTTGGAGGGAGCGTGGGGGTTGAATTAAAGGAAGGGGGAAAGAAAAGAAAAGGAATGTAAAGAAAAGCGAATCAGTTTGACTTAAAATTGAAGATAACATTCCCGAGTCACAACCTTTTACGTCTTGGAAGGATATGACATTAAGTTAATTGTAAAAGCATGCATAAAAAATAACTTCAGTGAACTGCTCTGAAGTGTCTGTATTTAATTGTAGCCGAGCAGGGCGTGTTCTGGTAGGATGGGCGGCTTTCATTTGAAGGCCCTGATTTCACAGATGTGAAGGCACATGTGTAATGCACTGCCTGTAATTTCGTTTGACTTAATGGAGACTGATCTGGGTATGTAAATGTAAAGGCATGCATAAGCAAAGGTTTGGCAGGATGGGTGCCGGGACCTGCCGTGGGACCTCTCAGCTGATGAAAGCCATGCATATGCTTAAACATACATTGGGGTGGAAGGATGCATATGGTCATCTGTGCTGGGCTCGGGGCGAGATAAGCCATTTGCAGTCTGGAAACTGTTGGGATGTGCTAGATAGGGAACCCCCTTCCTCCTCCTGGGTTAATTCCCAGCGTCTTGACCAGTGCTGGATGTTTCTCCGTAGTTCAGAGGATGGAAGAGGGCTCTGGCCTCCCTTCCCTTCACTTTATTCACTTATCCTAAATGTTTACAGTATCATAGCTTGGTCTAGTTAAAGGAGCAAAACTAATGTTTACTCACACGTATACAGTAACATATAGTCCCCTACAAGTTCAACAAAAATTGATGGAAAATGAATCTGGAATATAAATACGATATGGGGGTCGTGGAAAGTGTTATCTGAGAAATTAAAACAGCACAGTGTATTCTTCCATCTGTTTTAAAAATACTTGATAATGAGAGACTGCCAGTTTCCATGGAGGGGAGGGAATGAGAGAGACAAGAAGGTAGAGCGGGGCTAATGGAGCTGAAGAATCTACGTGCTTTGTCTTTCTCCGAGCGGCAGATCTTCCAACACCCGCTGGGGTCAGCGAGAGCTGTGGGGCAGCACCTTTGGGAAGCCACATCCACGTGTGGTGGTATCTGGAGCAGGTCTGCCATGACGGCTGATTTTACACAAGGAGATAAGCACTAGGAAAGGAGATAAACTTTTGTCTCCCGGTGTCTCTGTGCTCCTGCTAGCTGAGTGTCTGGCCATCTTCACTGACCAAGGTGTGACTGGGTGGGAGAAGAGCTACTGCAGCTGGAGAGCTGAGGTGGAGAGAGGTTGGGGGATGAGGTGGATGGGGGATGGATTGTCACGCTCTCGGCACAGGTCAGCAGTGCCCTGGCTACTTTGCAGCTTTTCGCTTTCCAAGTTAACTGTGAGGATGAGCTGTCCTTGCTGTCAGGTATCCTCCAGGGAGCATCGTGGGGCTGCGGACTCTCTTCCCAGCAAACGTGGTGATGTTGTGGGTTTGGGTGGCACTGCTGGGGTAGCTGAGATGACCGGGACGTGGGTTTTGGCTTCGTTGCCGGCTTTCAGCTGCAAAGCCTGGCTTTTTGGGCCTGGCCTGGCTCAGCTGCCTGTGCTAGGGAAGCAGACCTGGGTGGTGCACACAGGACTGTATTTTGGTTTGTGAACTCTTCATTTCCTTTATTCACCTCGGTGCCTTGTCTGCGGTAGGAAATTCTTTCAGACAATTCTTGTTGCTCCTGTTGATGTTAACAATGGTGGGAACCTGCCCCCTTCTTGCCTTGTTTTCGGCACAGCCTCCGTTGTGGGGCAGGTTGTGTCCAGCCCACTGCAGGCTCACAGCCTCTAGATTTTCCAGTGTGAAGTGAGCTGACCTGGAGTCAGGATCTGATGGAGATATTTGAAAAATCCCTGTTTTGTGTAGATGAGGTCATGGGGAATCAATTTCAGTGTCTGAGTAGGGCCTCTGAAATAATGTCGGGGATTGATTAAGTAAGCAGCATGAATCTGAGAAGTAAAATATTTACTCAGAGCTGAGGCTTGTTTTATGTGTCCCCTTCCCACCCCGGCAGCCCCCGAGGGAGATGGCTTTACTGGCTGGCTGCCCGCTCTGGAGAAATTTGAGGGTTGTTGCTCCTTTTGTGCCCTTGGTATGCCTCTTCCTCTGGAGGTAACGCCGAGCATGTGGGCACGAGTCCGCTCAGTAGCTTGTCTTGCTTTGCGGGAGAGGTGCCAAGGGGGCAGGGTCATCCCTCGGCTTGGCAAATGCTTCTGCCTTGCCCAACCTTTTTGTTGGCTTGGTTTGGCTCTGTCTAGGCTTCAGTCCTCTAAGCTACAGTGGCTATTGCAGGAAAAGATACTGAAGCAGTTTCAGCTCAGAACAGTTGGATGCAACCAGGTGATTTGAAGAGAAGCAAAAAAAAAAAAAGCCCCACAGTAGTCCTTCAAGCTTTTTTTAGGTACACTATCTCACTGCCTTCCCTTCCAGCTCTGTGAACAGCTCTCCAGCCTACTATAATAAGTGATGCGTAATAATGGTTCAGACAAACACCGCGGTGCTGTTAGCGTTCAGCACTAATAGTGGTGGAGGATGCTCCAGATCAGAGGCGGAAAACCAAGTTCAGGGTCTTCCTGTCTTACCTAGGAGCAGTGGGAGCAAAAAATTACCCCAAATCGTCCTTTCTCCCGATACTGTAAGTGCTAGTTTGCCTGCTGCGATGTGATACATTCAGTGAGATGGGAATAGGAGATGCTTTCTCTTGGCTGCTTCGTTATGTCTGGATGCCTTTCCCCCCTCCTCTACACCATAGTGCCTGGTTTAGATGTATGTGGGCCAGGACTTGCAGGAGTTGCCAGGGCTGCTTTCATCCATGGCTCGGGCAGGTGTGATTAATGCGGGTGTAGGCATTGCATGAGGCGGTGCAGATAGAGCCCTGCAAAGGAGGAAAAGCTCCCTGTGGTTTTCCCTTGGCAATACCCAGCCCTGCTGCAAGCTTTTTCCCTGTGGCTGCGCTCTGCTCGTCCAACATAAGTGATACCCATTGCCAGCATGCAACGTAGTCCAAAGGCTCTTATTGCCATTTCACTAGTAGTACGATCATTTTGCTGAGCTCTACAATTGATAATTCTTGAGCTATCTTTGGGTCTCCTTATTTAAAAACACAGACTGTGCCTGCATTTAGAAAAGTGGTGAGGTAGCCTTAGGATCTGAATTTGCAATTAGAGCTTTTGAAGTTGCTGGAAATATGGAGGAGCTGAATGTTTTTCTTGCAGGCTTAGGCTTTTTGTTTTCTTTAGTAGCATCCCACATAAGGTGATTGCAAAGAGCACGCTATTATTGGTTTTGGGTTTTTTTTTTTTGGAGGGGGGTGGGGGATGTCCATCTCAGCTTATAGCTTCTTTAGATCTTTCTCTTACCTAATTGGATTTTCTGTTCCCGTTTCTGCATCCCAGATTTATTTTCAGATAGGATTTAGCTGCTGGAAAGATGTTATTGAAGTACTGTAATTGTGGGTTATTTCTTTACCAGATCTGGTCATGAATACTTGGAATGAGCTAATAGTAAAAGACTTGTTTTAGAAACAGTTTGGTTTTGCCCCAGGTGTTGCCCACTTTGCCGGCATCTCCTGAGAGCTGGTTGCTGTGCACAGCAGTAGTTGTGATAGGAATTGTTTCTGGAAGTCTGCATGCATCTCATGTATTTCATTCAGAAATGATATTAACTTCTCTCGCATGATCATAGAATCATAGAATCATAGAATGTTTTGGGTTGGAAGGGACCACTAGAGGTCATCGAGTCCAACCCCCCTGCAGTCAGCAGGGACACTGCTAACTAGATCAGGCTGCTCAGAGCCCCATCCAACCTGGCCTTGAATGTTTCCAGGGATGGGGCCTCCACTACCTCTCTGGGCAACCTGTTCCAGTGGTTTACCACCCTCATTGTAAAGAATTTTTTCCTTATATCCAGCCTAAACCTACCCTGATTTAGTTTAAAACCATTACCCCTTGTCCTAACGCAGCTGGCCCTACTAAAAAGATTTTCCCCCTCTTTCCTATAGGCCCCCTTTAGGTATTGAAAGGCCGCAATCAGGTCTCCCCGCAGCCTTCTCTTCTCCAGACTGAACAACCCCAACTCTCTCAGCCTGTCCTCATAGGAGAGGTGCTCCAGCCCTCGGATCATTTTAGTAGATGGGAGCGGAAGGGGGGAAACAGTGTTTCGAATCCTTCGGGGGATCTTTGTAAGTGATTTGCAGGACTGTTTGGGGCTGTCTGTGGATCTGAAGGTGTTCTGCGAAGTCTGTGGGTGTTTTGCCCGGGGGTTAACTGGGCGCAATGCAAAGTATGATGTCCCGTGTAAGCAAGAGACTTGACAGCATCTATTTGCCAGATGTGTGTTGAATGCACCAAGTGTGTGCTAAATGCTAAGTACATTATAGTGGCTTGAATTAAGTTCCTGACGGTCTGGTGGTGGCAGCCTCTGTTTTTGTCTGTAAACAAAATGAAGGTGGGAGAAGTCTGAGTTGGGTAGATGGCTTGCTTGGTGACAGCGTGAGCTTGTATTTCCCTCTTCCGCAGGGCAGCACGATTGACTGATTCTCACAGTGAAGTACAAGAGCACAAACTGCAGTAGCGATCGAATTGCAAGTCTGCTTTTATTCGTTAGGATGGAGGTTCCCACTTTTAACCACAGCCAAATCTTTGTGTTTCAAAGCACACAAATCATCTTTCAGGCCCTGTGAAAACTCATCTCCTCCAATCTGAGTCAGCCTAGGAGCTGTTGGCAGCTTTCAGATGAATGAAGAATAGCAGGGTGATGGTCCTGGCTTTATTTTTCCAGGACAAAATTTGGCAGGCAACAGCCTAGCTTGGAAATAAGACGTTTGCAGCCTGGAAAGGTGAAGGTATTTGGTTATCACTGACACTCGTTCTTGGCGTCTCGCTGCAATAATGTGCGTTACCCCCCATCCTCCAGATGTGTGTGGGAAATGTACGGGGTTGCCAATAAAGAGGTTGTGCTTAAATGTAGTTGGATTTTCCTTTTCTTGCCCATTCATATGACTAAAGATTTTTATTTTCTGTCTCCTTTTGTTTTTATCGGTAGAATTAAATTTCTTGGATATCTGCAGAATGAAGTTAGAAACAGCAAGGCTAATGGTATTACGGTAGTCTCTGGTTTTGTTTTGTTCCTCGTTTGTGATGTCAAGACTGATATTTTCAGAAATTGCTGAATTAAGTAACTGCAGACAGTTCTCATTTATTTTCAGCTTTTACGGCTAAAAGATTAAGTTGTCATACTGTGAGCAAGTATATTGCTAGCTGTAAATGCTAGCAGTGATTATAAGGCTTAACGCAGCCGTCTGGGACTGAACATATGCGCAGTCCTCAAATCTTCATGTCAAGACCCCAAGAGGAGCAGGGATTTCGCTAGGTCGTCTGGTGACTTGCTCTAGTGGTAAATCACACTACTTAACCGCCGCATCCGTTATCTATTACTTCTTCTTCCCCCAAATCTGTTCCGTGTCCAGGTTGAGCTATGGCAGGTCTCGCCATGCCTTTTTTTTTCTTGCTTGGTCACAGAGTTCTGCACTCTGAAATTTTTTTGCCCGTGCGTAAGCGCGAGGGTGTAGATGCTGGGGTGGAATGGGGGAAGTCATTTCTCAAATCAGTGTCAGCAATTTTATCTGTAAAGCATCTACTAGTTGTGGCCAAGTAACTCAACTTGCTGCTGTTGTTTTTAACAGAAGAAACAATGTATCCATGATTATGCTTTTGTTAGTTTATAGAATCAGAAGATTAAGACTTTTATTTACATTTGAAAATGGTTTCGTTCATTTCCTGTATATTGTATGTAATTTCCAAGCCGAGAGAAATCCTTAATGCTTTTAAATGAATGCTTTTGTGCCGCAAAGTATCTTTTTATCACAGAAAATGCCAACCTAGTCTCATTCTGTTTCATCTGTCTCATTAATATTGAATACATGGCACTTTAATATGGCAGCCGAAGCAAAGCAGGGAATTTCAGCTAATATCTGTCAATGGCAAGCTGAGATTAAATGATATCCAAGTGCAATCTGCTATATATAAAGTAATTGGCATTTTCCAGGAGCGTTTGACCTAATTTACGGCTTTTTCTTCCCCTGCCCCCTCAAATCTGTCTTCAGAGGTTGGTTAGTCATCAGGATTTCTGAGCCTTCAGCCTGCTTTTGCAGAGGTGCTTGGTGCCAGCCTGTGCTCTAAGCACCCGTGGGGGTGAGAGGTGCCAAGCAGCTTTGGGGAGCTGGTTTTTGGGGGCACTGCGGGTGCTCCCCTGGCTGGTGTCAGGGCTGATGTGCGAGGGGTTCCTGTAGGGACCGGGCACGAGAAGGGTCGCAATGCTGCCCTGGAAGATGCTGTTCTGCAGTGCCAGACCCATTTTGGAAGTCATGAAATGAGTCCCTGGCCAGAGTGCAGAGGCAGCCCTCCTTCCCAGCTTTGAGCGAACTCTTGCAGAGCGCTCCTGTCTTTCTCATAGGCATAATAAATGTTTGAGTCTTGCGGGGACGGGAGGGTTTTGGTGACTGCAGCACAAGTCCCTGGTGTCCAGTGGAGATGGGAAGTGGTGCCAGATCTGGGAGATGCTTCACCCTGGGGAAAACTTGCCTGTAACATCTCTGCTTTGGTCCCAGGCCAGCTCTTCAGCAAAGCAGGAGTAAAGCCTTCTTGATGCTCTGACCTAAAAAGAAGCCGATCTGAAAGTTGAAACTAAACAACTTCTTGCAGAAGTGCTTAACCTTCTGGGATACGCAGTTGATGGTCAGTGAAGGATTTGGTTTGGTTTCTGGTGTGTAATTGCCAAATAGTAGCAGTGTCAGGGGATCTTGGGGTTTGTGTTTCCAGGTAGCTGTATAGTCATCCTGCTGAAAAGCACTTTTGCTATTCAGCGTTTGGAGTTATGCAGTTATTCATTATTAGCTCGTTAATTACAAGAGCCACATGAGATTAGGGCTTGTGTGGCTGGCATGCTGCAAGTGTTTCAGCTTCTGATTTACTGGGTGGTCTTAGGCAAATGCCTTCATTTTGGTATGCCTTTGTTTTCTCTGTCTGTAAAGCGGATGATAATTCCCTTGTTTTGTAAGGTGCAAAGCTGTGATCAGTGAATTAATAGCATGGCCGTAGTCACCTTTACAAACCTGGCCCTATCGCAGCAAACCTGGTGAGATCTTGTGGCACAGAAGCATTAGCAGACTAATGCTTTTAATTAAAAACCCGTTCCAGAAAATAACTATTTAAATTGAGTAATATGCAAGTTATGTTTTCAAGGAGATTTAACAAGACATTTCAGTAAGGAAGAACAGTTTAAAAGTGAGGAATGTGAATAACTCCACTGGCCTTGTTTCTCTGGGTTCATGGAAATGTAATTGAGGGCAATTTTCATGTAGAGCATTCCTAAGACATGGCGAGTCTCTTTGTTGTAGGCCAGTAGCACTTAAACATTAAAGCCAGAGGTGTTTTGGTTTTGTTGTTTAAACAAAAACATTATTTGAAATTGTAGTCTGACGTGCGACTACTGTCTGTTATTGAAAGCAGCCGCATTTCTCCCGGGGTTTGGCCTGTCCAGGAATGGAGCTCAGAAAAGCAGTTTTTACATGGGATAGACATTACTTTGTTTTGAAATAACCTAAGGAAAGCGATGGGGTTTTTTCTTCTTTATAGCCTAACCAAGCAACCTGATGATTTCTTCCAGTGGGATGAGCCAGAAGGCTAGAAATATAAATCCAGGCAGGCTAGCTGTGATACAGTTTACATGCAGTGAAGGGAAGTATGAAGTTCACACAAGTTAAAAAATGGTCGATGTTTCTGGTGTGAAATAGGTGGTTGATCCCCATGTGAAATAAATAGTGAGGAGCCCCAAGAGAAGAGCATGCAGATGCTGTCCCCATCCACGCTAATTGTGGTAAATGGGTCTTTTTCTGGACTCTGTGTGCTGAAATACCTTGGCAACTGAAAGCTGTTCAGGGCAGGGGACCTGGTGCTTCAGGTTTGGTGAGGTGCCTTGCAGAGGAGGGTCGTGGCCCAGCATCTCTGGTTCAGTGGCGCCGAATGGTAGGAGGGAGGGTGGAGATGGCTGGATGGGTGCCATCCTCCTGGCTCCTATACAAGCAAGAAGACTGTGCAAGTCTGCTTTTGAGGTTTATGCTCCAGTTTGCACCCTTGGGGGCTACTGAGTGAGCCAAGGAGGAGATGCGAGTACAAGCATGGTGCAGCCGAGGAAGGGCTGCTCTCCTGCCCGCGCTGACTCTCCTGTGGTCAATGTGTGCTGGCCTGCTGCTGGACCAGGCTCTAGTGCTGTGTTGGTGCTGTGGCACGCACAGACCGGGAGCCTTGATGCTGTGTGTACAAGCCCAGCTCCTTCTCCTGGACAGTCGTGAGAGGAAAGGAGGAAGAGCTGGGCATCAGCCTTCCTCTTTGAAGGCTTACCAAGTTCCTGGAGCAGTTCTTTACCTGTCAGACCCCAGCTGCTCTGGGGTATAACCAACCCATGCAGCGCTGCTGTGGTTTCATGCATTACCTGCTGCTTTGAGCAATGCAGAGGTGGAGACTGCTGCATCTTCTTTGCAGCCTTAATAAGGAACGCACAGCAGCAGATCACTTGCTTTGGTATCTCTTGCTTAATAACTTGAGCCAAGGGCAAAAACATGCACCACACGTGGGAATTGTGCCCCAGATTTGGGATAAGCAGGTCTGCAGCATTCGGAGTTGTAGAGCGTGTCAGAGCAGGAAGCTCCTTCATGTGAACTAATCTTGCCTCGTCCTCTGCAGGAAACGCTTGCTTGGAGCAGGCTGAATTTGCCTTTGGGTACGTTTGTCTTCCCAAATCCTTAGGTTTGGCTCCATGAAGTTGTGACAGGATTTACCTGCTCTGTCAGGTCTTTAAAGCCTTGCTGCTGCAGAGATGAAGCACCGTGCAGCGGAGCCTGCTCGCTCGGCAGCACCCCTGCTCATCTGTCACAGTCGTTCCTGCTCCGCCGTCGGCTCATGCTCAGCCGTTATGTGGTATGTGCTGGCATAGTTGGCCAAGCTAAACAGTTCAGTGCTTTGCTTACAGAAGGATACCTGACGTGCCCTGCTGCCTATGCTGGTGCTTCGAGGGGGGGGAAAAAAAAAAGGAATTAAGATCAAACCTAGAAAATGGGATCTAGTATGGGCAGCCTGTGGCCCGTGTGGGACCCCAGCTAACGGGGCCGTGCGCTGGTCCGGCAGCCCGCCTTTGCAAATCTCGCTGCGGGAGGGCAGCCTGGCGTGAGCTGCCTTAGGGATCTCCTGCCAAGGCAGTGGGCTGAGAGGTGGCTGGCTCACCTGGGCACTAGATCACACTTCTTTGGCGTGACACCTCAAAGGGGAAAAAAGAGGATGAGAAATCTGAGTAATGTGAGTATACAAAGCTACAGCATAAAGTTACTGCAGGAGATGTAAGCTAATGGTTTATTATTGTTATTTGGAGAAACAGCCTTGCAAAATGTTCTATTCTTCCCTTCCAAAAATTGTCCTTGAGCTATGTATTTCAACAAAGTGGAGTGCAGTGTGCGTTGTCTGTACTCATAAGGTTGCAAGGCTTGGAATTCTACCGGGTGTGTGTTTACCTTGACTGTCTGGGAGAAGTCTGAGCAGCTGGACTGTTCAGCTGAGTAGTACGCTAGAGAATTTGTTCTGTTCGCTTTTGGGGTGTATCAAGGAATAACATTGGAATTGTGGGTTTAATTTAATGCTAGTCTGTTACAAGCAGTGGCTTGGATTGCCATAGCACAAGTCTTGACAGGACAGAAAGTAAAAGTAAGTCTGGGTCTGACTGCTTTTGCTTTCCCTTAAAGCACAAACATGACTGGGGTGGAATGTCAAAGCAGAACGTGGTGGCCAACATTAATTTGTGGGGGTGGATACTGGCTCCTGTTTAACCTTTTAGCAAGGCTCCATTGACAGCTAATGGATGTGGCAGCAGCCAGTGTGTGTGGACTAATTTATGATTTTGGAAGAACATGATTCCGGCGAGCACGTGGGTGAATGCCAGTGGGTCACGAATCTCCGCCAATGGTATTGTGAGCAGCAGCCTGCTGCAGGAAAAATAATGTTGGATTAGCTCAGGATAATGTTTGGAAGTGTCACATTTAGTTCCTAAAGACTGTCCCTTCTGCAGAGCAGCACTGGGCTCTGGGCAGGATATTCTGAAGTAAGCAGAAATGTATTAAATACGAGTATTTGTGCATCAAACAAGAAGTGGGAAGCAACACAGGGAGACGTTTTTAGCTTCCAGCTTTTCCCAAGCAGCCTTTGCAATATCTGTCACTTTGGAAGACAGTTCCCTTGTTTGAACTACTCGGACTGCTCGGGCAAGTGCCAGGTCGCTTGATCTCGCAGCTCGATACCATTACAGACCTGTTACCTGACTGGGGAGCCTGGTGTTGGGTGCCTTTTCTGCAGCTGAAGAAATGGAAGCCTTGCTTCAGTACCGAACTTGAGCCAGATGTGGCTCAGCAGCATTCCCCTGCCTGTTTCCAGCTTTTCAGCCTCCTGCTTTTAATTAAACTGTCGCAACACTGCAGGCGGAGCAGGACCAAGATACCAGAAGCCAAAGGTCCGGCTCGCAGAGGCGTTTGGGAGCCTTGGTATGCGGATGGGAAGCCTCTGACAGCACGTAGGGCAGGGTCAGTGCCTGCCTCTCACTAATTGTGGGTTGTTTGCTCTCTGCTCATCCAGCCGCTCTGTGGCAGGGCTGAAAACACCACTGAAGTCTTGCATATTCCCGTCGTGTCGGTTTTGATAACAAAGTGTATCCTCACACCTGAGGAGCATCTTGGATGATAGCTACCCCTTTACAAGCCCTTCGAGTGCCTTGCTCGCTTTCTTTGCAGAAGTTCACATGCACCATTTAGCTGTGAGAACCTTTGTTGCTTTGACAATAATTACAGAAGACTAGGAGGAGACTTGCTGTAGTTAGTCTGTGTTACTTGGTGTGTCTTTGCACCTTATGCCTCCAGATGTGGTCATATGATAGAGTGGCACTTGCATCTGAGCAGCTGGAGCAGTTGCCTTCTGCAGGGATATTTTGGTGGTGTTAGAGCCCAGGAGCATTTTCTGGTTCATCGTCCAAGCTACTGGATGGAGGAGGCATGGCCTTCAGACAGGAGGGTGAAATTCCTGCACCAGGTTTGCTCGTGGAGGTTGGGCTGTTGCATCAGATATGGAAACCTGCCAAGCAGAAGCTCCTCACAGACCCGCAGGGGCTGCCAGGGTGTTATTTCCTGAGAGGGGGCACTCGGGATTTTGTACCTCAGCCTGTAGTTGTCACCTGTAGGGAAGCAGCCAGCGTGGAGTGCTGCCCACCTTCCCCTGGGCTGCTGGAGCTCTGTGCTGGTGGTGCGAGCTCGCTGCTGAAGCAGTGGGAACCTCTGCATTGCCTATATTGGGGGGGGTCAGTGACCAGCTCAAATGCAAGTTCGCTGTTCTCTGGAACATGGGGTCTTTAACCAACACAGCACAGCATGTCATATTTTAAATAAGTGTTGGCTGTAATGCACAGGGGCTTCTCTTCCCTTTGAAAGAGACTGATAACCAAACCACGTCTTTACTGCAAGCCTTTTCCTGGCAGAACCGTGGTGCTGGGAAGCACGATGAAGTGTTTATGACCAGCAGAGCATTGCCAGCAAATGTCCTGTTTCATAGGAAGAAAAATTACATTTGCAGCTACCCCTGTAGTTTTGGCAGAAAAAAGCTGGGTCCGCAGTTGGTGTGCTCAGTGAGGAGCACCGCTCCGCCCCGCTGCAGGATACGGGGGGCTGTGCAGACCTGGCTACGTGGGCAGCCACTGCTTCTGAAAGCCTCAGGTAACTTGTTCACTGTTGTGGAGCTTTTATCCCTTTGCCTGCCATGAAAGCATCTCCCCTCTCATTTCCAGGCCAAGTGTTGCTCCTACTATGTTACTGCCTCTCTTGTTACAAATGTCGGTCTTTCTAGCGGTCAGGTTGAAATGCAACATAATCCTCAAATGTTCTGGAGCTTTGACGTATGCCCTGAGAGCACTGAACGCACAGCTCTGCCAAGGGATGGACAACTCTTGGAAAAATAGCTATAGGAAGGCTGTTTCTGGAACCGTTGTGGGGGGAGACACGACCAAACACAGCCCTCCCCTTACTGATAGTAACAGGTGTGAGGAAGAAAATCGAATTACTAGAAAGTTTGCCTCATTTTAGAGATGCAAGGCTCTTGCATCAGGTCAAAAGGTATAAAGCTGCCTGTTATATTTTGTAACAGATTCTAAGGGGACCTCCAGCTGATCTCCAGAGCTCAGAAAGTTACCAAATGAGAACTGTGCCTGCTCATTTACGCTGCTCCTGAGCACTGGCCAGAGGCCATCGGACCCCTTTCTCTTAAGCACCTGGAAAATGGCAAATCGCTGGTAGAGCCTGCAGGGTTACAGGCCTTGATGGTGAACCTGCTGCCAGGTTATGGATGCGCGTTGTTTTATCAGAGGCATCTGAGAGCAGTTGGAAACCACGCAGAGCGTAGCTATGTCTGTTAGACAGTTATTCATCATGGAGTGAATTAATTTGATCAAGTGTATATGGTGGTGGTAATAAATGGCTGCTTCCCCCCTGAGTTTATAAATCAGTTCGCTCTTGTGTGCCGTTAAATATGACTGCAACATTTTTCATCAGCTTACTGCATGGGTGATGCTGGACACGTTCTTGAGTGCGCAGCAGGGGCCAATTCCCCTTGCTGACACAAGGGGGGAAATTCGGGAATAAGCCCACAGAAGACCGAGCCATTTCCTTGCCTGCCAGTGTGCCCTGGGACTGTTTTCTGAGAGCAGACTTGCTGACTGTGGGACTCTTAGTACTGGAAAACCTTTGTGTGTGGTGTCAGGTTAGTGTGCAATATGCTCCTGAGGTTATGGGGATTTTTTGCCTTTTTTTTTGGGTTTTTTTGTTTGGTTTGTTTTCCTGATGGAATCAACTTTGCGCGGCTGGAGCATTGGGCCCTGTAAAGTTGACAGTAGGTTTTGGATCAAGGTTTCAGAAATACTTAACAACTAAGAAAAGGATTTTGATGGTTATAGGATGCATTTAATTAGTGCTTGGAGTTTAGCCACCAGTGTGAGCTTGTTTATAGAAATAGTGTTAGTATTTTCCTTTAGGAGTTTTTGTTTTCTTCATGTAGTTGTTCAAAACACCACTTAGTGTTAATAAATTTAGCAACAGTGAAAAGAAAAATATTTTCCTCTCGCTTATTTCCTTCTGTTGCGCATTTATGCTATGTCCCCATTGGGCTTTTCTGTTTTGGGGTATATATGTTGGTTGTTCTAGAGCAAAAATTGAAATTGTTAGCCAAAAAAAGCAAAGCTTATGAAAACATAGCAGTTGGCTGAAGGTTCGGGGGCTGGTAGCATTTTAACCTACTTGAGTGAAGGGGAAGTGTGGGACCCTGATGTTTTATTTACGTATTTTTCATTTCATGTTGGACAGTCTTGAAGAGATTTCTCCTTTCCCAGCCCCAGGAATTTCATGTGGTGCTTTGTCTTTTCATGACTGCTGATGCATAACTGGTGTTTGTGGGAAGCTGTACGTGGGATTAGTCTCATCTCTTAAAGAATGAGCTTCCTCCCCCGAAATCTAGATACGCTGCTTAGAAACTGGCTTAGAAAGTCACTAACAATGCTGAGCCTGAGATAGGTGCAAGCAGATCCCAGGCTGTAAGATATGAAACCGCCTGGAGCAAGCGCAGCCTCCGATGATAGTTGGTGTCTACCAGGTCTGGCGTAGCAGTGCCGCGGTGCTGCGCTTCACACCCAGAGTGCCTGAGCCTCCCGGGTGCTCTGCGGCGGCGGGGAGTTAGGCTTGGCCTTGAGCAAGCAGCTGCTTGGGCCCTGAGAGGCTTTGCGCTCTCCTTGCTTGTGCCAGCCCCCCTCTGAATCCTTTAGCTGACCCTAATCAGTGTCCTTGCGTTGGACTTGGTGAGCAGGATCCTAACCGGTGGTAGCCTGACTCCAGAGGGTGGGATGAGGAAAAGAGAAGTGTGACTTGGGGGTATCACGTCAGCCTCCAAAGCCCTTGCTGTTAACAGGGGGATTTGCAGCCTCTCTGCTAGGGATGGAGATTTAAGAGAGAAGAGCCAGGGGTTGCCCTGAAGGTGTATTACTGCATGCAAACTTTGAGTTTGGTCCCAAGCGCTAGGACATCCAGCTTAGATACAAGTGTGGAATCACCTTTATTGGGAGAGAAGTCAGCTACTGACATGGCACCTGTGCCAGCCTTGTCCCCCTCGCATGCCCAGCCTGGTAGCACCGAGCCGGCTCCGTTTCCAGAGGATGGGGAAGGAGGAAAAGGGTAGCTGTACAGGCTTGGCCTTTATTACGAGAGATCCACCAAGCGGGGTCATGGGCTGTTTTTTCCACATGTAGCGACCTGTGCCAGTTCTGCATCTGGCTTTATTTGCATTATTAGGATTAAACTAATAAATCTGCTTGAAATCCTTGATGATGGGAAATTGCAGTTTGCCAACGCTGTGTTGTGGAGGGAAGGCTTTCTCCAGGCTGGGTGTCTGGTCTGCGTGACAGATTACAAAGCTTGTACAGATAACAAAGCTTGTACTGCACACTCGTGTTCTGTCGTTCTTTTCCTAGTGGGTTATCACCTGTGACTTAGCTTTTTCTATTAAGCCTGACATTTGCCTTTATTACAGGCTTTAGAGATTGGTTGTTTTTTTTTTTTTTTGTAGTACAGTGCCCGGTATAACATGGGCAGTCGTTGGGGACTTTGCATGGGTTTCGGTAAAAAGTTGTTCTGTTGGCTTGCATTTGCGTACACACAGTTTTATTTACAGCGTTGAGCTTCCCCTCCCAGCAATGGCAGTGTCTGCCCTGGATTTCGAGGGGGATTGGGGAAGTGCTAGTCTCAAAGCTGCTCTTGAATTATGCATGACTATATGATTGCCTGCCAGTGCTTGGGAGCCCAGCTGGGTGAACAGCCCACCCCACACATGTAAGACACTGAGAGTTGTGTCTTCTCCCCGGAGACCAAGGCTGTGTGCTTGGTGTCTTCTCTCCAAATACTGCACGGTCAGTGGGCAAGGGACCGAGTGCTGTTGCAGAAGAGAGCAGTGCTTTCATGGTTAAGTACCACCACTGAAGAACACCGCTCATCTGTCCATCTTTCAGAGATGTGCTGTTACACGTTTTGGTTTTTTTTTTTTAAGTGGCAGCTGGCAGGCAGTTTTCAGATGTTGGAAACTGTGCATCTGTTTGCTTGGAGACCACAGAAATATACTGGAGACTGAAGTGGAGGACACGTGGTGGGCTCTGTTTTGAGCCTGGCTGCTTAGAAATTGTTAGCATCTTGGTGGAAAACTTGGCAGTGAGATTGAGCCCTGGCAAAGGAGAAGAGGAGATAGAGGCAGGGAGAAGGGTAAAAGTCATCTCCGAGTTTTAGCCAAGGCCACAACTAGTATATTAGTTCATGATACCAAACCTCTAAGTCATGGCCAGGCACTCGGGTCAGGTGGGTGTGTAGCCCCAGCAGTTTCAAAATGACAGGTTTGTCTGTGCTCGGGCATTTTGCTGGGAAGGTAAGGCCTGGATTTCCCCCAACTCTAGGTAGGCTTTGTTATTTTAATTGCCTCAGTAGCCGTTCCTGCCTGACTACAGGTAAAGGTGCAAGAAAAGAAAGGCAGATTTGTGTGGCTGTTCCTTATCCTGAATGCCATGGAGTTACCTGCTTTTCCCGGTCCTTCCTCCTTTGCAGCTTTTCCCTCCTAGACATCTCTCACACAAAGTTGCTGCTTTTGCTCTAGGTGATAAAACTGTGGTTTTCAGAACTTAAGTTCTGTGGCTGGCCTAAACCATCTTGTTTCCTCCTAAGGAGCACCTCACTGCAAAGCAAGCTGCATTAAGGATATCATCACAGCTTGTATAAAAAGAGTTAGAAAAGCTGAGGCGACTACAGGATTTGAAGTTCCTGGTGTGATCTGAGCTTGGTCTGGTGGGAAAACTTGCCCAAAGTTTCAGGGACTGAGCTGCGAGCTAAAATGCAGCCAGGAGCCGTGCAAGCGCTGTGTGTGCTTGCGAAGGGGGCACCTGGGGGGGCTCGGAGACTCTGCCAGGAGCATGCCCTGTGCAGGGATGGGCACGCAGCAGGAACTGGGGGTCTGGTGCTGACCTTGCCTGCCTGGTGGGTGTCTTAGCAAGCGGGGGGTTGCACGTGAACCCCCTACCCTCTGTGCTGGCCCAGACCCACTGCCTCTTGCCAGGATCCAGCTGTGCTCAAACAGCTTGGGAGCCTGGTGCATCCAGTGAGCTGTGGTGTAGCCTCATTGCCTTTATAGTATCTTCCCAATTGCACCAATGAACCTATTTATTTTATTCCCAGAAATTCCTGCCTCTGTAATAGAGGTGTTTGGAAAATAGGTCCCTGCAAAAGAAACTTGTCGGACAAGCCCAAGATTAGGTGTCATTGCCTGTAATTGGGGGAAGGATCCCTCCCTGCTGTGCCAAGTTCCCAGGCTTGTCTCCGGTGGGAAAACCCCACTCTTGTTCTAGGGTGATGGTGTCTGCCTGAGCCACCTTTGGAGGCAAGAGCACTTGGAGGGTCTGGAGGAGGGAGGAGACATGTTTGCTGTCTGTCTGCTTTGTGAACAGTGTAAAGATGTTTCTGTGAAAAAGCCTCTGCTTTTCCTGTGCCTTCAGAGGGATTCAACCTCGCTAGCGACCCGCTCCATTTTGTCCCTGCCTGTGGGTGACCTGCAGCCGGTGAAGCGTGAGGTGAGAACAGTCGGGGCTGCAGGAGTCTCTTGCTGATGCTGATGGGCAACACCATCAAGATCCCCTTGAATTACTGTGCTGTGGCATGGCACAGGGCAGGGAGGCAGCACGAGATTTCTCTGCTTGGCTGCAGTGTCTGCAAAGCCTCATTCCGCCTGACTTGTTCCAGATGGTGGGTAGCTGCCTTCATTTGGGCTGTCTTCACTTGCTCGCTGACATGGGCTCCTCCTGAGTTAATTAGCAGATGAAGTTGATGGTACCCATGCTTTGCTGTCTGCAGTCATGGAGGTCTGGTGTATGGGGGACAGGGAGGAACAAGTGGTGTTTTCTCTACTTTGATGCTAGCTGGGGCTGCCTAGGCTGACTCCGGTGGGAGATGTGATATCAAGTCTCTCATTTCTGTCTTGGAGACATCTGCTTGGTGGACCATCTCTGTGACTTTGTAGCTAGCTCCTCTAGCCAAAGCAAAAAAAAAAAAAAAAATAATAGTCATGAGAGTTGGATTTCCTTGCTGGTCTGTTTGCAGTGGAGGCCGAGGACGTGTTTTGGAGAGGACAGAAATGTTCAGCTTCAGAAGGGAGTTTGGCTGCGCTGCGTAAGAGGCCTTGGTGACCTATGCTGTGGTGGGGACTTGAGGTTCTGTAACATCTTTCACCTTGTATTATTTGCAGTTAGTCAGAAGCAGCTAGAGTGCAAGGAAAGCCTTTTCGGTGGGTGCGTGTAGGAGTAGCTCAGCATTAACTCCAGTGCGGAAAATGGGTATGGGCCAGAGTGGGACTCTTCATGCGTATGGGAGTTGGTTTAGATCTCTGGAATAAAAGGCTTATCTCTGCCACAACCCAAAAACTGGAGCTGTAAAGCTCATCCTTGGATTCCTTGTGATTAGGGAGTTAATCCTTTTTTCTGGTGCTGTAAATGTTTATTTAGCCATCTCTCTTATGCCTTTTTGGAATTCAAACGTTTTTGAGTGTATGTTGGGCAGTTGCCGGTGTCCTGTCCAGGGATTCTTTATGACTTGGAGCATCACCAGGACTGTAGTGGTCATCAGCTGCCTTTGTGTTCCTGCCCCTTTGCAAGTGATGGATGTGGAGAGGACTGTGGGAACATTCCTGTATCGGGCTACGTGCGAGAAAAATGTTTTGTCTTGCGCTGCCTATCGAGTCCAGAAACGCTAAGTCTCTGTAGCAGTCTATCAGGGCAGCAGAACACGAGGGGGGTAAAAAGCCGGGCGTAGGGTGGCCTTGTAGACCCATCTCCTCCTAGTGATACCATGTTATGACTGTGCCGTGGACCTAGATCAGATGTGCTTTTCTCTGGAAGAACTCGGGCCAGTTAACGTTTTTGGAAAGACAAAACACAGTCTTTTCAAGGCAACCACAAAAAATTTTGAATTAATGAGGTGGAGGTAAGGAGGCGCTTCAGCTAAAATGAGGAATTGCTCCTTGAAGCTATGTCCTAGTTATGAAAATTTTCATATAGGCTTTCCCTGTCAAAGGCAGGAAGACGAAGACTTGCTGAAGGCAAGGGGGGAACATTGTTGCTGTTGAGTCAGTTGAGAGCTTGAAGTCTACAGATTCATGTTTCAAAACTGTCAGCTAAATAATTCAATAAACCTTGACCTTTTTCCTCTGCACGCAGATTCAGTTCAACTTAATTCCACTTTTGCTCCTGCTGAAGACAGAAAACTGCACACTAAGGCAAACAACAGTATTTGTAATCCTCTATATTCTTTGATTGCTGACCTTTTCCTATTAATGATGAATGACTTCTGTGGCGCCCCAGAAGAGCTTCACGTACCATAAGGGGTTATGCACGTTCCCTTTTCTGTCTCTAAGCATATGCGAGGGCTATGACTTAACGCTTAGAAAATTAGACCGATCACGAATGCATTAAAGTCTGGTTTTCCTGCTTTGTTGTCTGCGCTACTTTGTCAGAACCGCACTCAGGTGTACACATGGCTAGTGAGAGTAAAACCACTGGACTTGTCTAGGTCTGAAATGTTTTCTCTGGCTTCTTATTTAGTATCCTTAGCGTCATACATACATGTGCATGCTGCATATGAATTGAAGAAGAGCTGCTCTGAGCCAGCTCTTTCAATCCAGTTGATAGGTGGTGCTGGACCAATAAAGTTTCCCTGAGGAATTGCAGTGTGTATCTAGCGCTTGTTTGGACCCGGAAAGTCGTGGTAGGGATTTTTCAGGGAGTACATTTACCTGCTTGATTTAGGTCTGGTCCTCCAGTAACTCCAAGCCCGAGACAAGTTGCTGGTGTACTGACCGTGTGAAAGCACATAGCTGAATGATGACTTTTTTTTTTAAAAGTAAAGACCTGTTCATACTCACTGCTGAGGTACCTGAGCAGTGAAGAAACCATGTAGGTATGTGTATCAGCATTGTCTTGGGGTTTTGATATGAAGACAATTATTGTGATTAGTCCTGAACTCTTGAGTTCAGACTCAAGAGACCTAGTAAATAAATTATCTGAAGCTCTATGCCTTTATATACACAGCTCTGCATGCCCTATTTGGGAATTGGGTCTGTGCAGACAACTGTAGCGTGTCCGTGTGCAGGGCAGCACCGTGCCATGGTGTCCCCCAACCTGCCTCCGAGCAAGCCAGCAGGGCACAGTGTGAATGCAGATCCTGGTAGTAAGTCCCAGGGCTAATTAATTATCCAGAGCACGATATGGGGCACCTTGCAGTCCTGGAGCTTGCTGAATAGGAGCTGACAAAATGTGCCTTTGATGTGCGGCCGCAGTTTTTCAGGAAATAGAACACTGGGTTAAGGAACTGCAAGCAAGCCCTGCTCAGCGGCGCCTGCGCCACCTCGCAAGGAAAGCTGCTGCTTTTCAGGCTTGGAGCGGCCCTTAATTTGATTCAGGTATTGGAACAGTGCTGCCTTGTTACAGTTTTATGAGAAAGCCCTATGGGCTGCTTTCCTTTCTAAAAATCTCTCTATTTTGCTCTGGTTGTGTTCACACCCATAACCGGACTGAAGCTGGTGGAAGCCTGGGGAAGATTGGAGGAAAATTTGGCAGTGGCATCAGATGCCCCATTCCTGGGTTTATGTTAATTTTACCACCTTGTGCCCAGGCTCGGTGTCCTAGAGAGCTCCCTGCAAACAGCCTCTGTGTTAGCGTAACTGGGAGTCTTGGCGAGTTTGTGGATCACCCTTTCCTCTCTGTCAAGTCCTGTATTGCGCTGTGCCTCCAGCTAAAGGCAAAATATAAATCCACTTATTTAATGGCCTGTGATGCAGCTGTTTCGGGGCTATTTTAAGTGCATGGCAGTGGAATACAGAAGGAAATGGCTGTTGTTGGTTTTTTCCTCTCTGCTGTCTTGCTGGACTATTATCTGTGGTGGTGTGGGACCGCGTAGCCAGAAGGGCTGGAAAAGGGCAGAACTGGAGGGGGGAAAACCCCATTTTCAATCTCTATATAGCGACGTACCTTCCTGCTGTTTCCCAGTTAGCTTCTGCCCTGCTGATCTGAGTTGTTTTGAGCGCATGTAATCTTGAGAGTTAAAGTCTAAAACTCGACCTTCTCCAGTAGTTGCCAGTGTAAACTGGTCTAGTGTCACAGACTGACTCTCATGCAGCCGGTGGTCTGCTGGGCCGTGGTCCCCACCAAAACCATTTATTTCAGGGCTGGTGTGCAGGATCCTCCAACTTTCTCAGCTGTGTCTAGCTGAGAGAGGATGGCTGGGGATGCTAAAAGGGATGTGTTTGCCTTTCCCTGCATGTGGCACCTCGGAAGACAAGAGGCGCTGGTTTTTGAAACAGGAGGAGTGGAGCGTTTCAACCTGGGGAGCCTGGCAGTGAATAAGAACTCCCATTTTATTTCATCAGCCTCATGCAAGCGGTTAAAAAGGCAGTTAGTTGCACGTTGTCCTCCTCTCAGGAGACAGATTGGCCAGAGAAGCAGAGAGCATCTGGTTCTCGTTGGGCTCTGCCTTTGGACAGTCTTCATTCTTGTTTGTCACATTATGTCTTCCCTCCCCCCCCTTCCTCCTTCCTCTCTCTTTTTTTTTTATTCTTTTCCCCTTCAGTGAGTTTACAAGCCTTGCTGGAATGCACATATGGTCCTTATCATCCCCAAAGTCCAGCTTTTTTTTTTTCTTCTTTTTTTCTGGTTAGCAGTTTGTGACATCAAGGGCTGTTAGAAGCATTAGTCACTTTTACTCCAAATAGAAGGGTCCGTGGTTTTTGGAAACGTGTGGAGGAAAATGTCTTTTATGTCAGTTCTTGGCATAAATGGAACTGCTAGGGCTCTGAGCTTGTGCTGACCTTTAGCCAAATATTTTGCCTGGAAGACAAATGTTCCTTCCCCCTCTCTACAGCCACTTCCAATTGTCAGATTTTGCTGACTTCCCTCTTCCCAGAAGAATGCGACTGTATCCTTTTTCTCCATCCTCCTGGTGAGCTGCTGCAGCTTGCCAATGTCAGCAATTCCCCTCGCCTCCCTGCCAGGGTGCCGGGGAGGCGCGGGAACAGCGGTGGCTCTATCTGCCGCAGGGAGCGTTTCCTTGCCGCGTGGCAGCGGCTGTGGCTCGCAGTTGCAAGCCGCTGGCAACCTGGGTATTTGGTGCTAGATGTCTGGAAGATGGGCCTTGTGCTTGCCACCCCATGCTGCATCCGTGATGGGGAGCTGGGCATGGGGCGGGGGTTTGGCTCAGGCGGGTTTTCCTCTGGCAGGCACGGCCTGCGTGGGTTGCATGTGGGCAGGGGCCGGCTTGCGATGCCTGCTTGCCGTCCCCTGTGTCATGCTGTGATTTGTTTTGGGAGCCAACCTTGGAGGGAGGATGTTCCCTTCCCCATCCCATCTGTGCGTTACTGCCTGTGCAAATATAAGTGTGTCCAGCGTCACCCAGTCGCTGAGGGTGTCTCCTCAGGGGAGCCCCTTGCCTTGTCTCGCTGGCAGCCTCCTGGGGCTGGTGATTCCCCAGATAAAATTGCGGGTATCTGTAGAGCAATGCTCTGCATGAGGAGGGGCAGCACGAGACCCACACCTACCCTTCCCCATCTGCTGCCGCCGGGCGCTTTGGCCAAATTGCTTCCAGCACTCCTCCCACAAAATAGCCTTTTCTGCTCTCCCGGTTCTCCGGGATTAAAAGGAAAAACCGGCACATTCAAGAAGAGCCTTTTTGTGTTCCTTGTGACCTCCATGGTTACTGAGCGAGGGAGCCAACTGTGGCATAACATTTTGGTGGTGTTTCTTGTTATTGGGAGTAAGGAGACCTGGCTCCTTGCTGTTGTTTTAGGCATTGCTGGAGGGCTGGGGGCTTACTGAAGGAAGCATGTTCTGTCGAGAAGCTGTGTGCCCCTAAGCAGCTGCAGCTGGTGCCAGCTTTTATCCGGGAAGACCAAGATGGTTTAGTGAGGTCCAGCCTGTGGGGGCAATAGCAGCGAGCCTCTCGGTGGTTGGTGGCAGGGCGGGAGGCATTAGCCATCCAGCTTGCCCTACGTCTGATGAATCTTCATGGCTTCCTTGACACATTAATCTACAGAATGAGGATTTGTCTTCCAAAGGGTTCAGCTCTCCCTGTTGGGAGAAAAGGGGGAAAAAAGAAAGGGGCTGGGGGGAGAAAGACCTCCCAGACTCCAGTAGCTTGTGGACACATCTGACCCAGTCTGTGAACAGCCAGCAGCAGAAGCACGGCGACAGGAACTCTTCTGCTGGTGACACTGATGGTTATCCTAGCCTAAAACAACAACACAGAAGTCCTTGCTTTTTTGATTCACTGATTGATTGCTATGGGCTGGTTTTTTGTGGCGTAACTGCACTAGCTATGGCCAGGAGAGGAAAGGAATTGTTCTTTCTTCTCATGTTCCCCCTGTGCTATTATACTTTGAGTTCCCTTGTCTAAGAACGAAGGGTTTAGCCATCAGTTCAGTCTGTATAAGGAAAGGGATGGGGGTTTTGGGTGCTGTTTCAGGGAACTTAAACTGCGCTTGGCTCTGGTGTAGGTGCTGGGAATGTTTTGTGCCCTGCCGGCAGGGACTCCGGCTCTCAGGTTTAACCTTTTTGTCTGAGCAGACCACAGTATCTCTGAGGTCCCTGGCTTTGGATGCAGCATCTAAAATTACTTCACAAACACGGGAACGTACACCTAGTAATGGGGCAAAAATGTAGCTGGCCTGAGCTGCTGACAACAAAAAAAGCTTTCAGAATTTCTTAAAGGTGCCTGCAAAGTTGTGTGGCCTCAAATAACTAAACACTTGCTTCATATTTGTGGTTGAGCTCAATATTTTGCATACCAGCATTTTTCCCCTCTTGAATTTGAGGCTCATTTTTGTTTTCTTTAACTCTTGGGAGGCCGTGTGAAAGTGACCCCCAGCTGCTGGGAGCAGTGGGCCAGGAGGGGCTGAAGGGGAATATTTTGCTGGCAGCCTTAAAGCAGGAGGGGCTCAGCCAGGAGCTTGCTTGGGTTGAGGGAACAGCCATCACTGGGGTTAAGACCTGAGCGAGGAGAGCAGACTGGGGCAACAAATGAAGGTGTCCTTGTGGACCCTCTCTCCTCAGCCTTTTGCTAGTGACACTTTTTTTTTTTTTTCCCCGACCCAGGAGAAGAGCAACTTTGAGTTATATCAGATCAGCTAAACTTCTAAAGTGTAAAATGTGGCTCTGCTTTGCGTGGCCCCTGGCGAAGGGATGCATTTCTAATGGGACCCACCTTTACGTCCACCTCCCCATCTGTACACAGGCGTACTGTTGCTGACTCCGATCAGGAAAAGAAGTTTCCCTTTGTTCCCGCCAGCTCTGCCAAGCCACCGTGGCTGAGGAGGAATGAGCTGATTCTTTACTTGCACGTGCCTCGTCAGCCAAATTGTTTTATAAAGCTTCAGTGAATTACATCCAGGCAAACCCACTGTTTGCCACAGAGCATCCATTACAGCGTGGCTTGACCTATAAAACCTTTGCCACCAGGAGCTATGTATGAAGAAAACCAGACTGAAGTAGACCTGACAGGGCTCTGAGATGGCAAACCCTTTCTTCTCTGTTGCAAGGCATTTTTTCCCCCTTCATTTTAAGAGCACTAGGACATGGGGTCCTGGCAATTAATCTCTTCATAGTGACTGTGCGTAGTAGACGCTGTGTCTCTGGAGGCCTCTCTCTGCTTTACTTACCCCTTCCCTTCCCCTGCTAGAGTTAAAACCAGCAGCTGTGATAACAGCATCTGAAAGGCTGCTGTTGACCCAAGAAACATCAACTGTGGGATGCCTTGTAGGTCGCTTTCCAAAGAAAAATAGTGATCAGCATCTTTCCCAATAAACGAGCATTTATTTATTCGTGTTGCTTTGTAGTTTTTGTAGGGGTTAGCGTACAGCTCTGGAGGCTCAGCATCGCTTCCCGCTCATGCGGGTTGTTATGTGAAGAGGGAGGGAAGATTTGCCTTATGTGGGGTTCAGTAAAGGAGATGTGATTGTGTCTTAAGGAAGAGTTTAAAAATAAGGACTGCTCTTGGGATGTCTTAAGCTCTCTGGCATCTGAGAACATCCAGACACCCAAGTCTAGCAGCACATCTGGTGCAAATTGGCTGATGTCTATACCATAAAGTCTGAGGAGCTGTAGTTTTACCCGTGCTGATCTTGTCTGTTGCTCTAGAAGCTGCAAGCAAGGGGAGGTGCTTGGCAAATGGTTGTTATTTTAGCATGCTTGTAAGAGGTCAGCGCTTCTAGATACAGTGACTTGTCTATGCCTTACTAAGGCAGATGCCTCTTAGGACTGTGTTACCGCGAGTCGCAGCTGAGGAGCTGTTTTAGTCCAGGAGTGTTTTGAGGTGCGGTATTGGGGAAAGAGAGGAGTCATGCTGAACTCGAAGGCGTGCTGAGATCTGCTCATCTTCTGAGAGGAAATGAGGAATACCCTTGGGAAGGAGTCGGTGAGGCAGGGTGATGATACGCCTTTCCACTTGGGGTGAAGTGCCTGGGCAGCGCTGCTGCCTTCCTCTGGAAGAAGAGCCCCATGGCAGGAGAAATAAATCAGCGCTTGTAGCATCACTCCCCTGGCTTGTTGGGTGCACCCGGGGGCTCTGGGCTTGTCTCTGGGGGGGCAGGAGCCTTGGCCTGTGTCAGCCTTTGACCACTCCTCAGCTGGAGGCACCCAGTTCACGGTGGGATGACTCCCTTGACATCAAAACCCAGCCCAGTGACTCTTCTCGGGAGCTTGTCACAGCGATTCACAGCCCGAGCAGCGTGGCCATCTGACTTAGCATCCCGTTGTTTTTAAAACACTTCTGTTTTGCCAGACTGAACGGGTGAATCACTTTTGCTAATTATACACTGAGCAATCACGCTTGTTGCTCTCCGGCAGTGGCTTCCTTTCTGTGTGGATAAAACCTGAGCTTATGAGCTACTCCCGAGTTTGGGGTGGTTTCAGTCCTTGCCCCCTCCCCAGGCAGCCCAACGGCTGAAGACTGTGGCACTGGTGAGCTAAGAAAGCCAGAAATCCCCAGTCCAATAGGTTAATTGGTAGAATTGCCCATTGTGGACTGGTGTCCTTGGCAGACCTGTGCCTTGGCTAAAGGGGCCACAGAGCCTCCTGGGGGTCCTGCGGCTTCCAGCCTGCTGTCCAAACCTCTGGGGTCTTCTCCCTTTGTCAGCGTCCCTGTAGTTACTGAGCAGGCATAAGCTGTCCCCTCAAAGAGGGTGAAAGCCAGAGCAGAGGCCTGGCCACAGCGGTAGGAGGCGATGTGGTGTGTGTTCATCCCTTTAATCCTTCTTCTCAGAGAGGAGCAGCCTGCGTCTACCCCCAAAAAGCGCCCGCTCTCCAAGTCCATCTGCCTGCACCGGAACCGGCTGTTACATTGCACGACGCTTTCATTTGTGTGTGGAGGGAGACATTTAGAAACTCCATTCCCTTTGGCTCTCCTGCCTTGTCCAAAATGCAGATCTGTGATACTTAGACAAAATGCACGTGTTTTCTGTATCCACTCTGCTCGGTGCGATGGGCTGCGGTCTGGGGAGTACGGAGGGAGGTGGGAGCTTGGATTTGCATTTCATCTCTGCCTATGCCTTGGGCATCTGAGCTTTTCATGAGCGTTTTGGTGTTTCAGGCAGATATCAAACTACATTTCTGCCTCCTGTTATGCAGCACAGCTTGTGAAAAATACTTGGCATTGAGAAGTGTAGAGATAGTTTTTTGGTTTTTCCACTGTTGATGTTTGCCACTTGCAGGAAAACAAAGAAAGAGGAGGGAACTAAACCAGAGAAGGTATGCAGCAAAACATAACTGACACAGATGCAAGAGATGAGTCGAACTCCTGGTCCTGCTGAGTAACTGATGATGAGGCAGTACTTGCTTTCCCAAAATATATCAGGGAAAGAGATATGGGTGCTGTGCTGAGAGATGTTCAACACCCACCGCTTTCTGTGAAGCCTGTGAGTCATGGGCACCTATTGCTTTCTGGGATCTGCGCCGAGCTCCCTTCGCTTAATCATAAACCCAAACCTACTGATGTTTTAAAAATATTAATGCTACAAATATTTAATTTAACCCATTCTCATCGTGCATAAATCCCAGGGTGTCCTTCCGTTGCCTGGGGCTTTTCCAGACGAATCGCTGTCGTGGGTAAATGAGGTGATGGTCTCTTTTGTGTTGTGGTTGTATTTTTTTACCGAGCCCGCACGAAGGAGGCATTACCTCCTAATCACCTTAAGCTTCTGTGGTAGGGTGCCGGTGAACATTTGTTCAGTATACGGGGGGATGGAGGTAAACAGTCTGGTGTATTGGCATTAAGCCTTTGGACAAGCCTGGTTCAGATGCTGAGAAGGCTCAGGTATCTACTAAGGTGTCAAGCCCTTTGCCCCTGCTCCATCCCCCTTAAATATGGTAATGGCACAGACTTAGATGTTTTTACTTTGAGGTGTTGCCTTTCTCAGAGAATGTCTCTATTTTTAATTTTTTTTTAAATCTGAGTGGTATTTTCATCAGCACTCAGCCCAGATGATTTCTTCCTGCCGTCGGTGGCTGGTCTGTGTGTTTTGAGGAGGGAAGTGGGGATGCTCAGCAGTTGCGCAGAGAGCGGGAAGTCCTCCTCCGCTTTGGATTCTTATTTTAACCACCAAAGAGTGTCTTTTTCCACGTCTGGTCCCAAGCCCACTGATTTTGTGGAAAAGAAGCTGGTGCTTCCAGCATCTTTAAACCAGGCTGAGGCTGCCCACGGCTGCAATTTAGCCCTACAGTGTGGCCTAGGTGGAGTGACTCTACCGGAAATGTTTGGGTTTGGATGAAGGTTAGTATCTTAAGTTAAGGACAACAAACTTCTGGAGAAAAAAGTTGTGTGAAATAATAGCAGAGCTGCTCTAGGGCTGCTGAGGAGGTTTTTCTACTTTTTTTTTTTTTTTTTTTTTTTATAAATCTGTGCTCAGGATGTTGGCATAACTGTGATTTGCCAGGGAAGAGATAACCGGGCTGGCTGCTTTTTCCAAGCCTCTCTGTGAATTACTATACAGTTGTTGTGGAAAAGTCCTAAATATAATCTTGGAGTTGTTTCAAACCTCCCTTCTGCGAGGTCTGTGCTGCTCCGTTACCCTCCACAAAACGGCTGTGGGGTGTTTGATGTTATCAGTTCAGCCCCCCCAGGCAGCCTGGGGGAGGCGAGCGGGTTACAGGGGTGACTTGCACCCCTGGAGTGCCTGGCCTGGTGTTTTCCCCGCTGGAGATGCGGAGGGGCAGCACGGCAGGCTTTGCAGGCCACGCAGGAAATGCCGGGAACGGTGCCCTGCTTTCTCACCTCGCGTCGGATGAGGTTATTTGCAAACCGAGGCATCTGCTGAGCAGCATGCGTGCTTTTTTTCCCCTTCCAGTCAAGGCCTCTAAAAGCTGGAAGGAGATTTATCTGGCTTGAGCGGTGGTGTTGCCATCTCAGCTATGTCCTGCTGTGGCCATGCCGAAGGGTTGCAGCGAATGCGCAAGAACCTTGAGTTTCCCTTGTGCTGCTGGGAGGATAGAGCGAATTGGAGAGAGCTGCTCCTTCCCTTCGGCAAACTGAGCCGAGGAGAGCACGAGCTTGGCTCTCTGCTTGCCTATGCAGTTTTCTATTGGGAATAGACTTTGGAGTTGCAACCAGGACTACATTGCAACCTGTGTCACGCTTTCACATGCTGTTTGGGAGAGCTGGCCTCACTGGGTGGTTTGGGGAAGCTCCCACGCTGTTGGGGGACCCTTGAAAGGGGGGAGGTTGGCTGGTTGCTGCCGTAGAACTGTGCAGTGGACGTGGAAAAGGCAGACACGGCTGCTTCACCAATTAAACAGGAATTGGTTGCTTGCCCCTATGACCATGTTTCGCTGTCTCTCTTCCAGGTGTCTGCCTAAATAATCTTTGGGTAGCCCTAGGGATATGTCATGCTGAGGCCTCAAAAAAAGGTTGCAAGTTGGTACAGAATCATGGTTTATTAGTCACAGGCATGGAGAAATAGTGGTGGTGTTTGCGTGCCTTGGGGTTGGGGATGTTTTAACTCTTCAGTCCCACAGCAGAGAGCTGGGTAGAAGTAAAAGGAGAAAGCATTTGGGAGGCAAACCTAAGACAGAAACATCCTGTGTCCCAAAATTTCCTGTGTTGTTCCACAGTTCTGTCCGCCTTCTCTGACCGGGGTGTTGCAACTCTGCTAAATGCCTCTCTCCTTGGTCTTGCAGAACGATGACCTTAGGAACCTGTCCCTCTCTGGCCACGTGGGCTTCGACAGCCTCCCTGATCAGCTGGTCAACAAGTCAACGTCGCAGGGCTTCTGCTTCAACATCCTCTGCGTGGGTAAGTTATCCTGTGCTGCCGGGCGGTCAGCTCCTGCCAAGGGGTGCACGCGTATCCACAAATTAGCACCTTCTCCCTCCTGCGACGGGTAAGGTCTGAGCCAGTGGGGACCGTAGTGGCAGGGAAGTGACAGTTTCTTCCCAGAGCTGCTCCAGGGAAAAGTATCCCTCCTTTCTCTACCCCGGCCCCTGAGTCAAAACACAGAAATTTCTAGGTGTTAAAAATCTACCCTTTTGATGGTCCTGTGGTTCTGCTTTGCCCAAGGGCTGCCCATAAGGAAACTGAGCTAACTTGGGAACTAGATGTATTTTTAAAAGAATGTTAACTTAAATCTGCCTTTCTGTGGGTTGGGCGCGGAGGCTGTTTCTCAAGAAATCGCATTCCTTCCCTTCCAGGCTTTGCCTGCCTGTCTCGTTATATTCTTAGTTTCTCCAGTTGGAAACGATGCCATTTTTAGTCTCCGAATGATGTATTTGAGAACAAAGCCTGTCACCTGTTCTCTGCTGTATTTAATCTGGGTGCTGCAAGTTGGTTTTATAGCCTGAGTTACTGTGTTACTCTTCCCAAATTGGTCAGAGGGTGACATACAGGGAGGCAACGCCTTCTCTTGGCTATAGAGATACCTGCTCTCTTGGCACTCGGTGGATACTACACAATTGGAAGGCCATTTCTCAGCTCTAGGGAGCTGTGTGCCAAAACCAGCTTTGACTTATTGGTGGACCTCTCCAAGGTGCCCCCCGAATGCAGTTCTTGTCAATTGACAAAAATGGTGGGGTTTACTCTTATTTTGGCAGAGCAGTCTACAAACATCATCTTTCCATTCGTTGTTCATTTAAGCCTGTAAGAAAGGAATGTTGTCCCTTCTAACCAGTTGCGTTAATTAGCTGGGAAAAACCCCACAACCCTCTGAATGTCATTTTCTACAGCAATTTGAGAATTTCTGTCTGCAGTGCAGGGTGAGCCATCTGAAAAGAAATCTGGCAGACAAACTAGACTCCTCTCAGTAGCTTTGCATGTTGAAAAACAAGATAAGAGAATAGTTGTGCTCGTGCACGCTCAAGCTACCAACCCTTACGTGACTCTCCTAGCAGCGTGAAGCCATTTCAAATTCAGCAGGGAACATCCCGATTAGCAGACAGTTCTTTGATCAAAATGGCATAAATTAATTGCCTTTTTCTCTTGCAGAAAATATTCTTCTCTTAGCATGACTTGATATGTCTTTATTAACATAGCAGTTTGGTCCAGCTCTTTTTCTCTTGTAAAATGTGCACCGTTTTTCGCCTCAAAATTTAACACAAATTGCTGCAATTGTCCAAGTAATAGACATCTCCCCTTTAAAAAAAAACAAACAAACAAAACACTTTTGAAATTGTGTTTGGAGAGAGGACACAATTAACTTTGGCATTGTAATGTGAGGGTTTCCATTGTGGCGTGCGTGGATAAAATGCCGCAAAGCCCATCTAGCGCAGCATGCAGCAGCGTTGCATTCACAGCAGGAGACCACGAAAATATGTAGCTCCAGAAGTTAACAGTCTGTGCCATCAGTTTAGGACTGTTCTTTTCATTTGGCTCGTGTTCTATGTGGGCCTAGATTGTTGAGCTCTAATATCAGGTATGCTGTCTGCCTTCCCCCTCTTTCATTTGCTCGATCTTTTTTTAAAAACTTGCTTCATGTCCTGCACCTTCCCGGGGTAGGAATGCTGTGACAAACATGTTTCTGCTTCATTATTTTACTGGGCTGTAAGAAATCACCTTCCTGAGCCTAACACAAAAATGGTCAAAGTCAAAGCCAGGAAAATGAGCTGTCGAGTATCGCAGAGCAACAGGCAGTTGCTGAGCAGTGGTATTTGGTTCTGTGGACACACATACTATATGTTTCTTCGAGGTCTTCAAAGTGGGGGCTTTGCATATTTTGAGAGAGAGATGCTCATGGTAGGAGAGCTGCATACAGCCTAGAGAGATGCTTCAGGGCAATCCCAGACGCAGGCTCCTCTCTCTCACCTGATATTTTGCATTGCTTCTCAAGTATTCACTTGTATTTAAGACTTTGGGAGGGGGTTGGGAGGTGGGATGGGATCCCCTCACAAGCCTGACCTGCAAACGCCAGAGCTGCACGCTGCAGTCCAGGGGGTCTGTCCCAAATCGGTTGGAGCAAGTTAAGGAGGTTACCTCAGCTCACCCCCTGCTCACAGCATGGCTAGCGGTTTGAGAGTGTAATTGCTAAGCAAACACTTTTGGCTTAAAAATGGGATTTAGGCTAATGCTTTTATTGGTGTTACTAATTGCACTGGGGATGACTGAACCTGTAATAGTTTTTAAAGTTGGCATTTAAGCAGTGTGCCATTTTAGATTTTTTTTTTTTTTAAACTTATGTATTTCTCTGTCTCAAATTGTCTTTGTCCAAGTTTCACTGTGGTTTTTTTGTGCCTCTCTTGAAAGAGGAATAGAAACTGAGCTGGGGGAAAAAAACCCATAAAAATATGTAGAGAATCAGATATCTCCTTGGGAATCAAACTTGGAGTTGAGAAGATTTATAATTTGCTTCTGTAAAGTAAGTTTTGTCTGGACTAGGACTCAGCTTACACTACTAAAAAGAGAATTGAGTATTTCTCGAGTAAGAACAGCTTCTTACTGTCCTGAATACAGATGTTACTTGCAAGGTGGGGAGGTTGGGGCCCTTTGTGCCCTCAAGCAGGGGGGAGCCTGTGTCACCAGTCAGGTCAAGAGCTGAAGACTGCTGGAAGCAAATGCGTTTATGGGAAAGGAATGATTATCCATCTCTTGCACTGCAAGTCTAGAAGCGGGTGCCAGTAGCAGCAGACATTTGCTGGTTGATCATGGAAGGAGTCCTTTCCCTTCTCTGAGGAGGGGGGCTCACTTGGCAAATGTTGAAGTAACTGTTCTTAAAACTGTCGTGGTTTTATTTCTTAATTTTTTTTTCTTATTTTATACCCCCCTTTCCTTCCAGTTTAGTACTTTCTCTTCAGGGAGCCTCATAAGCCCCAGCCTGTCCTCTCCAATTCCCCCTTTTCCCATGGGAAAAGTTAACAACGGTATTGCTGGAAAAGACTGTGCATGTGTGAAATAAGCCCCTTTCCTTAATAATGAAAAATCCTGGAGGTCAGTGCTGCTCAGTATCTCTGGTCATGCCCTTTTCTGTGTCCTTGCCTGTGACCGTGGTAGCCCCCCCCCCTGCCCCCGAAAGCCCAGCCCACAAAGACCTGAATTTCTCTTGCCATTCCCAGCACAGCAGCCTAGCTTTTCAGCTGCGGGTGCTGACTTCTAGCTCTGAAGGCATTTGGTTTTTCTTGGTGTCTGTCAGGGTAGCAGGGGCTCATTTTGGGTTCACGTCCCCAGCGTGTGGTGCTTTGATGGGGTATGTCTGCAAGGTGGGTGCTGCAGAGACCCAGGCGGCGTGACCTGCCAAGGAAATCAGTTGGAGCCCAGCAGCAGAAGCCAGAGCTGCTGTCACCTCCCAGTGTCTGCGGAGTCTCTGGTTCAGTCCTGGGGGACTGGTAAAGATGGGGACTGTTTCAAAAGACATCCATTCCTACGGGGATTGTTTTGCTTGGCTGTATGCCCGTAGCCTAATTCCACTGCTACCAAAGTGGAAAAACTCCTTAGCCTGGCAAACGTGCCTGAGAAGGAGGTGAGGAAAAGGGATGGGACCATACTAACGTTGCCTTTGTGTGCTCAGGTGAAACTGGCATCGGCAAGTCAACGTTGATGGACACTCTGTTCAATACCAAGTTTGAAAGCGAACCCGCGACGCACAACGAGCCTGGCGTGAGATTGAAAGCCAGGAGTTACGAGCTCCAGGAGAGTAATGTCCGTCTGAAGCTGACTATTGTCGACACGGTTGGATTTGGCGATCAAATAAACAAAGATGACAGGTAAATTTATTTCTGTCAGGAGGAGGAATCCTTATGCTGAGGTGCTCTGAGATCAGAAGGGTCTGACCCTGCATGGGGAGTAGGTCCCTTGCCGTTCTGAGGGGGTTTCCTGACCCTGGCAGACAGCATCGCTCACCCCGTGAGCCAGGTAGAAGTGACGAGGAACTGAAGTGAAGAACAAACAGATCAGCTAGGCTTCAGGACTGAAGCTGTGTTTGGTCCCTCCTCGTCTCTGTGCAGTTTAGCTGCAGTCTCTGCTTGAGTTGAAACATGTAAATATTTGAAAGCATGAGTTCAAAGTGCAATCACATTGCATCTTTTATGGAGCTGGAACTCTGGTCATAGTTCCTGTTCACACCATCCTGTAATGTTCAAGTTGAACTGGATTTTACTTAAATGTCGTACCTAGGTGCTGATTTTCATGTTGCATGCATGAAGTAAACGTTCAGGGCCGGCCTACGCAATCCCTTGTGTCCATCCGTATGGACTCTTGTTGTAGTGTTAAAACCAGTCCTTCTGTGATTGTGGCCAATACACTAATTAATGCAGTTCCTGTATCAGAGAGCCATACATTCCCTCGTTGCAGTAATCTCAGCTGCCTCTGGAGGGTTGTTTGCAATCCTCTGCACCTTGCCAAGTGAGGGCGCGCTGGCTGGCAGCGTAGGCACTGACCAACAGCTCTTAGGGCACTGGGTAAGTAGACAGTGTAAGCTCTTGGAAATGCAAGCTCAGCATCAGATTTCCACCAATAAGAGGTAGCAGTATTGGTGGCGAAGCCCCTCCAGCTTCCCTCTCGGGCAGTTGGGGAGAGGGGCAGTCACAGGGCAGCAGGGCTTGGGCAGAGCTTTTGGCAGCCTGCTGTGTCCCGACACAAACAGCCGCAGCGAGTGGGGTTTTCGCTGTGCTCCTGGTTTGAGTCTTCCCAGTCTTTTTTCGCTCCACTTTTTTACAGTGCTTTCTCTAATATGATTTCCCAATGTAAGGCCGTACCGCTTTCTTGGCCACGTGCCCCTCTCTGAGTTTTTTGGGGTCTTGTGGTCAGAGGCAGAATTTCCAAAAGCCAAGAAACTGGAGCAGCAGTCGCATTACAAACCCACCCAGTGATATTCATGATAACCTCTGCGCCTGCAAATTAACAAGCAGTGCTCAGCACTGTCTTATGGGTCTCTGGTGTCGGTGGCCCTCACGCAGCACTTTTGCTATAGCGCTCGCTTGGTAAATCAAGCAAGAGTCTGCTCTGCTTCACCAAGGGTTCTGAGCAATTGCTCAAACGGCTGGAATGGCATCTGGAGCAGAGGGGCCAGGCCAGAGCCTTGCTGGCTGCCTGCCAGAAGGGCGTTTCTGAAGGACCTGGTAACTCCTGTTCTTTCCTCACAACTGCTTTTGAGGGAGGGCATTAATATTGGTGGGAATCCAGCACTCAAGGCCGTGGCAGTGTTGTCTCAGTGCCCTCCTTCCAGAGCTTCCTTGGGCTGGAGGTCCTGAGGCTGCCCTTGGTGGAGGGAGGAACAAAGTGAACAGTTCCCTTTCCAGAAGCACAGTCAGCCAGATCTCAGGGCATGTTACACTGCACCGACTTTTTTTCCTTCAACAAAACGGTCCCCCCAAAGTACACAAACAGTGCAGTTGTCTCCTGGGCTTTGCTCACAGGCTTCAATTCCTGCCAAGTTCCTTTTGTCCCCTTGTGAATCTCCCTTCCCTCTTAAGATCACAAACAAGCTTTTGGACCAGTCAGGGTAGGTGGTGGTTTCATGTTTAAATTTTCTTGTATCAGATGATTCTCAGTGACACTGGCAGACCAGCAGCTCAGACTTTAAATGCAGAGACTGCAAAATACTTTATTTTTCAGGATAGCAGCCTTGTGTGGTTTCCATGCACCTAAGGTCCAGGGTCTCTGCCGCTTTGTCTTGCTCATGTGCCCATAATCCTCTCCCTGTGCACCAAGTGGAAACACACATGCTAAGGGGGGGCTGTGGGTTGGGTGGGGAGGCTCCCAAGAGCAGTGCTTACCCCGTAATGTACAGAGCACCCATGAAGCTTCCTGCATGTCGATCAGTGACCTGTATCGTCCCAGCAATGAATGCCCTGGGTTTCTGTGCCATGTTTTCTCTCTTCAGCTACAAGCCTATAGTAGAATATATCGATGCGCAGTTTGAAGCCTACTTGCAAGAAGAGCTGAAGATCAAACGATCCCTGTTCAATTACCATGACACCAGAATTCACGCCTGCCTATATTTCATTGCACCAACCGGACACTCGCTGAAGTCCCTAGACTTGGTCACCATGAAGAAGCTCGACAGTAAGGTACTTGCTGCTCACGTTATGATCCTCACACGGCCCTACTAGTGCTTTTATGGTCTTGGCACAAGCTTAGTTAAACCTGCCCAGAAAAATGTTGTCTGTTGTTAGCAGCGGGGAATTGCAGAGGTGCCGTCTGAAAAATTTACCTTGGGCTAGCTGCTAGAATGGGTCATTATTCACTGATTCAAATGCTACAGAGATTTGGTAAGAGTTTGGGCTCCTACCCTCTTCCAGTCCCATCTCGGGTTAGGAAACTTGGCCGCTTGCTCCACAGCTCTGCTGTAAAGTTAGCAATCTGAGAATCTGAGAGCAGGGAACTGTATCTATGAGGATGCATTAGGAGACCACTGTTCTTTTTGCTTTCCTCAAGCTGGTTAACTCAGCCAAGTTGAGTGACAGGTTTGTTCACAACTGAAAGATCAGCTGGCTGTTGAAAAAGAGAGAAAAGTGTGTTTTCCTCCTTAAATGCATAAATAAAGAGAGGTTGAAGTTGAATGCTGCTAGTTCTAGTCCTCAGACACATGGTTGCCATCTCTATTTCGCTTTGTTCAACAGACTAAGTAACTTGTTGTACAAAACATGATTTGCTAAGTGTGCACAAGATGAGAAATACATCTAAAATGCTTTAGGTCATCTTGCTAATCAATGAAAAACAAATAAAAATGCTGTGTCTGCGTGTTCTGACTGCATCCAGCTAGACACAAACAGTGATTTGATCTCCTATGGCAAATGTAGTGTTGTTCTAACCATAATCTGATAAACAAGAAGAGTCTGAATAAATATGTTACTGGGCATGTGCTTTTTCAGTTACCCTCATGACTAGCAAGAAGGGGAACTGAGCTTGGTTTAAACCATGGTGTTTTGCTAGATACTTGCAAGGTGATGTCATCTCTCTCCTTCTAGGGAAAATAACCAAGGTACAAATGTAAGACCTGAGTATTTAAACTGAGTTTTCTCTGTGCTGCTTTACATCATGATTAAGCCATTTAAATCCGTCCACCTTGCACCTTTTGGCTCACTGGATCCCGATTCCGCAGAAGATAAATGATGACAATGGTTCTTTGCTGGAGTGGCCTATCGATTGGGTTTTATGTGGTGATGGAGAAGGATCTCTGCCCTATTCAACTTAAAATAGGGATATGGAGACCTATCTAAAGTGAGCTAATTGGCATTCATGTTCTGTCTTTTGGCAAAGGGTGATTTAATAACTCCAGGTCATCCTCTGAACAGAGTCAAGCAATGTAATGAGGATTTTCAAGTACTGTAGTTAAGATCCCTTCATATAGGTCAATATCAGCATCTTCACTACAATTTCTGTCTGCCGTTGCAAGGAAAATCAAATCCTGCAAGATCAAAAGCAGAAATTGTCCATTTGGAGAGAGCATAAAGGGAAAGAAAGCAGGCTTTCTTGTCCTAATGCATTCTTGCCCTCTCCCAGCAACGCAGACGCTTGTGTGGTGCTCAGCATGCATCGATCCGTTCAGCTACGCTGAGGTACTGTGCTATCTCCCCTCGGCTCCTAGATGGTGTTGCTGTTTGCCATCCTGCTGCCAGCGTTGCTAACAGCCTGTCTAGGGCAGAGAGTCAGTAACGTACCTTTCATTTCTGCGTTAACCCCATCACGGGGTTCCTTTGGATGGTTGTCGTTGAGCTGTGCAGGGATAAATCCACCCTAGTCCCGCAGTACAGCGGGGTATGGGAGCACGTGAGGGCCTGCAGGTGGAGGAAGCGTGCCTGTGTTACTGCCAGCCCCCACCCTGGGTGTAGCGTGGTGGGATGGGGACCGTCTGCTTCCACCTCCAGTGGGGTCACGGCAGCACTGCTGCCCACCCGGGCGTCCCTGATAACAACACCCGAGCAAAAGCCCACGAGAGGCTGTTGTCTGAGCCTGTCACTTGTAGTAATCCAGCCTGCGGCGGTGTGGAGGAGAAGTGCCTGGATGATAATTTCCTTTTTTTGGAACAGCTTGTAATAAGCTATGACAGCATTTCCTGTCCAGCCAATTCGGATGAGGAGGGGAATACGACAGGATGGGAAATAGCATGTTGCCAAATTGCATTTCACTTCTTTTTAAGGCCATCGTCGCTGCTGCCTGAAAATCCTGAGGCAGCGGTGCTGTCAGCAGCAGCCCAAGGGAAGGTCTTCTGCTGGGGGGGCGGTGGCTGGTGGCACTTAGAGGGCCGTTGCTGCAGGATGCATGCCTCGGTCCTCTCCCGGTGATGCAAGGTGTGCAGTCCTGTATGCGGAGGTGCTATCTTTGTCTTGCAGGTGAATATCATCCCCATCATTGCCAAGGCTGACACCATTGCAAAAAACGAGTTGCACAAGTTCAAGAGTAAAATCATGAGCGAGCTGGTCAGCAACGGCGTCCAGATCTACCAGTTCCCGACGGATGAAGAGACAGTGGCTGAGATAAATGCCACGATGAGTGTATGGCTTTTTTTTGGGGGGGGGGGGGGGGGGGGTGCTTGCCTTGGTTTGTGTGGGCCCATCCTTGATGGTAGGGCACATTGCACTGTGTTTCTTTTGCCTTTACAACTGCAGTCTAAGCACAGATATCGGGCTGGCCAGAAGGCTTTTGAAGCTGGAGGTACCAGTCACATGTGGGTTGCCTGGCCTGATATACTTCATTGTCTGACAAACGATTCTCCTCTGGGCATTTTTTCATATCCTTCCCCTGTTGCAGTATTCCTGTCTCGGGAAAGGAAGAGGATGGGAGGCAGGGCCCTGACACAGTCAGGCCAAAGGGCTGGGGTTTGGGTTTCCTGTCCCAAACAACCACTTGTTGCTTAGTGGGGGGTGATTCACTCTGCCTTTGTTTTGCTTTCCGGTGAGAGCGGGGGCACGGTCAATGATGTTCCAGCTCTTGGCAGGGCTGGTGGCCAGCACTGGCAAGGGCTCTGGCTTTCACCTCCTTCCCCTTCCTCTAGCAATAGGGATGGGATTTGAGGGCAAACAAGGCTGCGGTAGACCAAACATTTTAGTGGGGCTTACAGAGGGAAACAACTGTTTCCCATGGGCCTGACTTGGAGAGCAAGGGGAAGAACCTGAACTCAGGGTTTCTGGCAGTGACGTGCATCGCAGCGGTGCTGACGGGGCCCTTGGGTTTAGCGGGGCACATAACACCCAAGAGGATGTGCCAACCCCAAAGCAAGCGCACTCAAAAGCAAGTGCAAAGATGAGGTTGAGTTACCTGTGTTTTTACAGGGAACGGAAGCATCAAGATGAAGCTATTTCCTTGCAACTTGAAGGCTTTTGTGAGGTTCTCTGCACAAACTGCTTGTAGATGGACAATTGTCGCTTCCAGCTGGATATCAGACCTTCTCCAAACCTCTGTATTTGCCTCCCTCTTTTCCCTATCTGTGGTGTGTTCTCAGCAGGGAGAAGCTGGCACAGAGAAGGGATGTGGCTCTGCCAGGGTGCAGCGTGTGGTTTGCCTTCCTCTGGTGCAGCCCAGCTGCTGGGAAACTCCTTTGCCAGTTAATCACATCTCCTCGGCCACTTGGCTTCTTCCCCTCCCGCCCAGCCTATGACCACAGCTTGGCCGAGCCGGCACCCGCTCCTGGAGCTTGCGCCCAGCCCTTCTGGATGCTGCTAAGGCAGGGAGAGCGCCGCGGGTGTGGGCTGGCGGCAGAGACCAGCTCCCTCCTGGCAGCAGCCACGCTTCTGGGAGCAGAGCCCAGATTGTCGCCACCACGCCCGCGGAGACTGGGAAGCAGCAGAGCTCGGTGACTCAGCTGCGTCGGCCCAGGGCTGGGTCGACTCCGCTCTTCCCCTTGCTCACAGCTTTGCCCTTTTTAAGAGGAAGCGTTAGCAGTTATTTCTAGCAGTAGAAACCCCCCGCGTAATTAATTGATTTGTAAGATGACTTCTGTGCTTAAGATATGCTTTGTAAGTGCATGAAAAATGTGTGCATCTCTTCTATCTTGGGCACTTAAGAATTTTGGACTTTAAGTCTGAGCAGGCTTTTCATCCAGACGGTCCTGTTGCTCTTTCTAAAACACCAGATGAATTGCAAGGCGTTTAAGCAACTTAAATCCAGCACAGCTGCCACAGTAAACAGCTTGCTTCAGAAACAATCCCTGGCAAGGCAACAAAGGAAATCCCTAACCTTACTGTGCCTTTCCTTTTGTAGGTCCACCTTCCTTTTGCTGTAGTTGGCAGCACTGAAGAAGTGAAGATCGGCAACAAGATGGCAAAAGCCAGGCAGTACCCCTGGGGTGTTGTGCAGGGTATGTTACCAAAAGCACAAATAAGACCTTGTCACCCTGTCTCATTCTGCTGAAAGGTGCATTGAGCTCTGGACGGCCCTTACCAAAATCCATCTCGAGAAAGCAAGATGACAGCTCTAAGGCTTCTCTTTAAAATCAGGACATTGCAGCCTAGATCTAGGGGGTTTGGTGGTGGTGTCAGCCTAACCGTTGGCTTTGGGAAAGAGCAGGGTAACGTTACTAGGAGATTGTAAGTAACAAGCTTGAAAAATGAAAACTTCCACCTCCATTTTCTGTTCCTTACGTTTTTCTGCCAGCAAAAAAGCGTGAGCAGCGGGGAAAGCTTGGACAGCCGGGTGGTTCAGTTTGGACCTAGCACACAAAATGCAGACATGTAGCTGGGGGTTTTCTGGGGAGGTCAGCCCTCTCAACTTGAAGTGGGAGCAGAACTAATTCAACACTGGCTGCTTGGTATGTTTTCTCCTGGTATTGTAAACTGTGGACGTGGAGCTTAAGTACGCCATCCCCCGTAAAGTCAGCCAAGAGCTCCTTTCTTTTGGAGAGCAGAGTTTGGCTAGGGCTGTGTTTGCAACCCAGGCTGCCCTGAAGCTGCTGAAGATAGGGCTGGTCCTTGCTTTCCCAACCAGCACGGAGAAGTACAGGGTTGAGATGGTGGTGCTCTGCTTGTGGCTTCAGCTGCGTATCCAGTTGGAGAAGGGCCCAGGGAGCTGCAGGGGAACATTGGCAGGGCAGTTCTGCAGAACTCGCAGACTTTCTCTCAATAATACGAGCTGACCCTGAAGCAGCTTCAGACATACTGTCTTCAGCTGTGTACACCAGAGGATAATACTGGGAATAACTCACAATTAGGATAGTACTTGATATGTTTGGGAAGTCTTGGACTTGACAGATAATCTCGCTGGGTTCTTGCTGTTCCCAGGAAACTAGGACCAGATAGTTCAAGAGATTTAGTTGAGTACCAGAGAGACTTTGAAGATCTGGCCCTGAACTGCCCTTTTGCAGAGGCAGCTGGTCTGGTCTGAAGGGGAGCAGCCGGAGCGCTTTGCCGTGTCCCCGGAGGCCGACTTGCCTGTTAGCAGCAGAGATGCCTGCTGCTTCCTGTTGCATCCTGAAGAGAGAGCCTCCGCTCCTTGTCTTTAACCATACCCACACTGTTAGCCTGTGCTGAAGCGTGCAGCCCTCCGGCCGTGGGCCCTTCCCTGGCTTGAACAGCTTGCTCGATGGTGGCACACCAGAACCTGCCCTGAATATAACAGGGAAGCAGTGTTACACACTGTGCTGCCTCCCTTCGGTGCCAGGAGCAGGGGTTTAGGGCTCCTTCGCAAGGTTAGCTGCCATGGAAAGGGTATGGTGTCTCTGGGGGGGTGTCTTCTCATAACCTTTCCTTTCACCACTGCTATAAACTAAGATGACGTTGCCCTCCCGGGGCCCCTGTTGGTGACTTGGATTTAGAGTGGATTTGAGTGGCAAGTGAAATCCTGTGTGCAAATGGATCATCGCCTTGCCGGTGCAGAAATACACAGAGAGATGGGAGCTCTGTGGCAGATGGGCAACACAGAGATCTTGCAAATCCAGTGAAAGGTCTTGAACTGGTGCCCGTGTGTTGGCGTGGGATGGTTTCACCCTGAGTTCAACAAGGTGTTTTGGTATAGGCTGACTTGGAGCTCTGCTTGTGTGCCTGAAGAACTCTCGGGCTTGCTAAGCTGGGGCCCAGGTCCCAGGGGGACCTGGCTCCTGGGTTTAATGTTCTCACTGTGGATGGTCTGTCTCTTTTGCAGTTGAAAATGAAAATCACTGTGACTTTGTGAAGCTGCGGGAGATGCTGATCCGAGTGAACATGGAGGACTTGAGAGAGCAGACGCACACCCGACACTACGAGCTGTACAGGCGCTGCAAACTTGAAGAGATGGGATTCAAGGACACGGATCCGGACAGCAAGCCTTTCAGGTAGGGAAGTGTAACTCCAGCCATGTATAAGCAGACAGGTTAGAAGTTCTGGGGTTGACGATGTTTGTAAGAACCAGGGAAGGAATAACCATGGTTGCTTAGAGCAGCTGAGATCTGAAGTGTGGCTGGGGAGGAAACCTTGTGCAATGCAGTCTTGCCCTCAGGGCATAGCATTTGTACAGGAGAAGCACAGGAGAAGCTTGGGTGGCTGAGAGAGCCAATTCTTGCCTCAACATTTTGAAAACGTCTGCAACCCTGCAGTAGGACTGTAGAGGCTTTCTAGAGCCTGCAAAATGTCACTGGGGTGCTTGAAGGTGATGTGTTTTGAGGGCAAAACATGACCCACTTCAGATCAACCTGGAAAGTTCAGGAAGAAGCGTGTGCCCGCAGATCTATCTGCACCATGCTGCTGAAACAGTTGTATCTGTTTCCTTTGTGCCCTTCTCTGAGCATCCCTTGCTCAAATACAAGCTGCTGGCCCTCACTCACAAGTGCCTTTCAACCTATCTCCTACCTGTTGTCTGTCAGCCAGCACTAAAAAGTGTCAAAAGGGTTGATTGCTAAATGCTCCTCCTGTCACTCAGTGTGGAGAGCAGGTCCCCACTGGACCCATTGAAGTGATTTTGCTGTCCACGTTTGCAACCGTCCATTGCTCTACGTGGCTGAGGCTGTAATGCAGAGCCTGCCGTGAGGATCACTGCTGCGTCCTGGTTTCTTTGTGTCCTCAGCGTCGTGGGAGGGGGCATATTTTTGTAAGATGCGGCGAGAGAGTTGTTGGTGGTATGTGATCAGGGCTTGTAGGCATGTCTGACTGGGAGCAGGTAACATCAGGTAACTGTTCACGTTGTTGACTTGTCATTTTTTCAAGCTGGGAGAATCTCATTTTGGGGCTGGGATATTGATATTTTTTTCCCCCCTGCCTCCACCCTTGCTCTTGCTTTCCTAAAACCTGTGAATTCTTAAATGAAGCTTCTGGCAGCACTGAGCTTGAGTGAATCTGTTTGTTAATCACTTCAGAAATTCCTCCTGATGCTTTTTGCCCTTGGAGGAGGGCAGGTTTTGAGATGGCCAGGTGATACATTAGTGCCCCTTTTCCCTCTAGCGCAGACTCAACTGTGTTTTGCAGCCAGATGGCTCTGAATTGCTGGGCTTGATAAGTGCAGCTGTATCCATGCTGAGACGAAGGTGATTTTTGCCTTGAGGTATAACTGGTTACCAAAGGGGAGATCCTGGGATAAGTGTTCTTGTAGACTCTCCTAGAGCTTTTCACAGCTGGCCCGAGGTGCGCTGTGAAGAGGGTGCTGTGGTCTGATGCTTGAGGTTTGGCTTTTTACTAAATACAGAGTTTATGCTGTCTGACAGCTTTATTGGTCTGAAGCCCAAGTCATTAGCCAGGGCCAACAGCTGTGTGGGAATTCGGGAGGGAGTGTTTGTTTTCTCCTTTCATTTCCTGTTTCCCATTCCTCCCCAGCTTTTCCCCAATAACTGCACCCGCTGCCTTAGCAGCATCCCACGCTTTGCTCTGCCCCAGAGGAAGGCAGGCAGAAGTAAATGTGCCTCAGCGTGGGTTTACCCCTATAACACACGTGCACGTCAGGAATTGGCGCGCCAGTCCCCGGGACGGCAGCCCTGCAGCTGGTTTGTGTGGATCGCCATGGGCACGGTGCATTTCTGATCCTCAACAGGAGCAAGCCAGGTTGGGCTCCAGAGCAGAAGGCGGAGTGGGAACCTTGTATTTGTGTTTCTGGAAAACAGCACTCCATGGTGAGCTGAGCAAGGTCTGCACTACGACATGGAGTTCGCATCGGTTCAGGGTTTTATTTGTGACTTGCTGAATTTATACAGCTGCATTTTTTTAGCAGCACAGAAACTCTGCTGGAATCAGTCGGGTCCAGTTCTGTTACTAAGCCCAAGTGTGAAGCTTTATTGGATTTCCTTTCTGGAGAGCAATGGCTTAAGATGGGCTCAGCCCTTCCCTTTGAGGAATCTGAGGAATTTCCATTGCTTCCTGTACACGAGGCCTCTTTTGACCAAGCTATAAGTAGAAAGGAAATGAAAATGTACAGAATTTCTCCATCTGGTACGTGCTAGTTCAGAACAGTTCACTCGGGGTGCCTCCTCCCTCCGATAAACAAACAAAACCCATGCTCCCAAGCTGTTTGGCCGAGGCTGATGTATATCTGAAATGAGGAAAACAGTAGGTTTGGTTCTTTCTGATCTTCCGTCTGAGACCAGGGATCAAAGCATACCTTTCCCCCGGGTCTGGGCCCTGGGAGCCGCAGGGACCGCCGCTCCTCAGCCCGTTAGCATCAGCTAGGAGTGGGGAGCCTTTTGTTGTCTTGGGGTAAGCAGGGCCAGAGACCCCAGCAAAAACCATTGGCACTGTGTAGGCGCTTGTGTGAAGAGCAAGGGAGGCTGGCGAAGGCTGTGAGACCCACCTTGCTGGCAGGACCCCCACCGCTCGTCCAAGCTGCAGGAGGTGAGGAGGGAGCAGCAGTGCCCCTGTGGGCATCTGCTCCGTGAAGTGGGGTCCTCGCTTGCGCAGAGACCCTTCTGTTGTCCTCCGAAGAGTATTACTTGCAAAGGCATCGTTGGGTGTGTGGGGATGTGTTGGGGAATCCAGTTACTCTTGTAATCTAGTTCCATATGTTTGTATACTTAAAAAAAGCAAATTCCCCTGTTGTCTTTGTCTGTGAGAAGCTGCAGGGATCCCAGTTGGTTTGGACTGTTATTCCTCAGGGCTGTAAGGTTTTTTCTTATGCAGCCTCAAATTGCTGGGCCAGTTCTTCTGGGAACTTTGCTTTTCTGGAAATCAGAGTCACTTCAGTAGAGAATTAAGCTTGCTGGCTTTAGGTTAGCACTAAGTTTTTAAGCTTGAAGCTGGGATTAGCATTGAACCTGGAGCAATTTAACAGCAAGCGCCTGCTGTCCTTTTCCTGCTTGCCTATCACCCGGTGTTGTGTTTTTGGAAAGGAGCTTTGCAAGAAATTGTTTGCAATACAGGCTACGATTAGCAGTGCACAGAGTTCTCCATTTCAGTCTGTAAAGCTCTGCTGCTCCCTAGTATAGCGTGTCACTAATTGCAGATTTAATTTTTGCTCACTGAGCAGTGAAGGCTAATCTGCCCTCAGGGTTTTCCCTAGGCTCTAGCCAGGCCCTTCAGGAGGGTTTATGAATTTAAGCTTTGGTGTCCACAGACAGAGGATTAAATCCAAGACTGAATTTCAAGGGAGGTTTTGATTTGAGTCTGCTGTGAGTGGTCTGGTTCTTGATTTAGTTAAGAAACCGAAGATGCCTATTGCTCTGTTCTCCCATGAAAAGATTTTTGTCACTTTTAGAATCAGCATTTTTGCTTCAATGTGTAGGAAGCTGGCGTGGTCAGTTGGAATCGTCGGATTCCTCCAGCTGCAAGAACAGCTCTGGGCATCCTGTCTGTGGAGTATTTCAGGAGGCAACTGAAGTGCCCATCGATTAGCAATGTTAAACCTAAGACTTGGGTTTATGTGTCATGTGTTGTTCCCCAAATCAACAACCTTATGTTGTGTGTCGTCCCCCCCCCAATCCCCCCAAAACCCCCAAAATCCAAACAACAAAACCAGGCAACAGAAAAGCCACCAAAACCCCCACCATGTGCCAGGAGAGGCAAAAACTTGGCTTTAATGGGATTAAGATGTTCCATGAGCCCAGCGGTTAATGTGTGCTATCTGGAGTTTTCATTTAAAAAAAAGGAATTTTCAAAAAAGCATCCTGGGGGAAATAGTTATCATTCCCACACTATCATTATGGCTGAAATATCCAAATCCATTTAAGGGATAAAATGAAGAGGAATTTGGCGTCCAGAGTTCCTAAGAGGCTCTGAAAATCTCAGAGGTGCGTGGACAACATATTTTGTGTCCCAAGTCTTTGCTGTGGTATCTCGGTGCTGGGGAAATAAAGAAATGCCAAGAAGTAGAGGGGGAATGAAGGAATCCAGTAACGTGGTTATTTGGATGAGGAATGCTCCTGCTCATTCGCAAAGGCTTAGCTTCCCTTGACAGCTAAAAGCGAAAGAGAAGTCTCCCAAGGTGGCTTTATCTAAATAAAGCCCCTGATCTGAATCCATTAGCAATAAGTAGTAAAAATCAGTTTTGTTCTGTGTCAGTGTCATGCTTAATGAAGTACAGAAAGCCAGATTTTGCGCTCTGATATGCCCGTGTCCGCTCCACAAATCTTGCACTTCAAATGAAGATGTTCAGGACAAACGGTGGGAGAAGGGAGGAGGTGTGACTCAAACAGATCGCAAGCCCTGTGAGCATCGGGGATTGCTGGAGATGCTTACATAGCGGCTGTTTATTTTGGAGGACAGTCATCCTGCCTGCTAAGTGATTTACAGGATCTGGAATGGTGTGCTCGTTCTGAACTTGCCAATTTGTCTCCCACTGCTGCCACCTAGCAAGCTACGACTGGCTTTGGTGGAGGTGTTCATGCCTCTGCTGTAGTCAGGGACCCTCTGATGATCTTGTGTGACAAGGTGATGCGGTAAGGTCACCAAAGGCTGGAAACTCATGACTGTGCTTGAAACGCAGCTCTGAGTGTGTTTTTCTGTGTTTTTAACAGTCTCCAAGAGACTTACGAAGCAAAGAGGAACGAATTCCTGGGCGAACTTCAGAAGAAGGAGGACGAAATGAGGCAGATGTTTGTTATGCGAGTGAAAGAGAAGGAAGCAGAGTTGAAGGAAGCAGAGAAAGATGTGAGTATATTGTAACTCAGAGGACTGTGGGTGAGGGTTTAGACTGGGGCTTTTCCGAGAGAGCCCTGAGAAGGTGAACATCCAGGTTCCAACATCAAGCCTGCAACGGTGCTTGCTGTGCATAAACAGTCTCAAGAAGCAGGTATGAACTCAGTTCCCAGTCCTGCCATGGACTTGTGGTATGATCCATCACGGAAGTCCTCTGCCGCTTTTCTGTGCCTGTAAAACGGAGCAGGAGTATTCCCTGGCTTTGGGCAGCTGGAAGGGGATATACTCCGTGGAGCGAGTGGGAGGTGCTGCAGTGTGACAGTAACAGCGGCTGTGGCTACGTACCCCGCAGAAATGGAGCCTTGCTGTGCTGCTCTCTGCTCTCTCACCTCTTGAGTCCCACCCAAAGGAGAGAATATGTTTGCTACTCAAAGTCATGTTGATTTGCAGTGGATCTTCAGCTACGGCACGGCCAGCGCTGCCCCTTAGCAGTCGCGCCTTTCTGGAGACTTAGAGCAAGTAGATAAGGACTTCCCAGAGGGCAGTAAGTCCTCTTTGGCGTAATTGTAGAGGGATGTGATGGAGCTCTTTAAGAGCTGCCCTGGTGGGATTTGTTCCGTGTGTGTAGGTCAGCACTGACGACTGTGGGACAGGGAAAATGTAGATGTCCTGCTAGGGGAGGGAGCTGTTTCTTGGGCCTCGCAGAGAAGTGTGTACTTCTACTGAGGTACAGAGGAGAGAGTTGCCCCGAATGGCCACGTTTCCTTGCTTTGTGTGAGAGAGTCTACTAGGAACAAAGCAATGAGGGATGGAACGTGGGGGTTCGGAAGTGTCCAGAGACCTGTCATATTCCTACGGCAACTTATATTCCCACCATCTGTGTGTGTGCATGGCTGTGTTAATTGCAGAGCTTTTCTCACCAAGTTGGGCGTGCTCAGGACAGGCCGATGACTTGTTATGAATGCGGTGAGGCCTCAGTGCTGGCGGAACAGTTCCAGGCAGTACCAGTAATTGGGGTGAAACGCTCTTCTCTTCCCATCCAATTCTCATTGTCTCTGTCCTGGCAGCTTCACGAAAAGTTTGACCATCTAAAGAGGACTCACCAAGAAGAGAAGAAAAAAGTGGAAGACAAAAAGAAGGAACTTGAGGAAGAGCTGAACAACTTTCAAAAGAAGAAGGCAGCAGCTCAGCTATTACAGTCACAGGCTCAGCAGGCAGGTTCTCAACAAACCAAGAAAGACAAGGACAAGAAAAAGTAAGCGGATGTCACCCACGTCCTTTGTAGGGTTTATTACAGTTTGGGAGGCTGATTTTTCTTTCTTGCTGCATGTCTGTATTTGCTTTTCCCCGTTACCAGACTGGAAACTGGGCTTTTATCAGCCTGATGAAAATAAAATATTTTTTTCTAAAGGGTGGGCCAGGGACATGATCTTAATTTCTCTCTAGAGGAGTACCCTCAGATTTTACGTCAAAGTCTGACTGGTATGGGAGAGCAATCGGATGGTGGTTTGACCTGTGATCTGTCCAGCATCTTCTGGAACAGCTCCGGAATGTTCTGGATTCAGATTTATCTGCCTGAGCCAAAATTATTAAGGGGTTCTCTACCCGTCCGTTCTTTCACTCAAGCGTAGTCTCCAGTTCCCATTCTTTAAGGTTATAGTTGTAAGTAGAAGTAGATTAGAAACCAAAACGGCCATGTTGTTTCTACGTGGCAAATGCTAGTGCCAAAAGTGCGTACTTGGAAGCTTGCTTTAAAGACCAGAAGTTTTGGGTTTGGTTTTTTTTGTTTGTTTGTTTTTTTTTTTAAAAAAAGCAAACTACTAAGGTACCAAAATTGCAGGTAAATGGCATTTGTAGTTGTATCAAGCTGACATAATAAGCTAAGAAACCCATACCTTTTATTAAAGATAATGGCACTGTTTTCTACTATTTTGTATTCGTACACTAGGAGTGTAATTCTATACCCTCCAGGACTCTGAGATTCCAGCAACTTCGTAGGCACCAAGTGTATCTGTGGACACAGTCTGTCCCATGGTCAGTATTTGGAGGCAGGATTTTCAGGTGTGCTCAGTTTGGACCTAACTCTGCTTCTGTTGAAACTGGAGGAACGTTGCCCCGTGACTTGGGCCTGATCAGAGTGAAGTCACTGCAGAGCTCCGCTGAAAATCTTGAGCTCTAGATTGATCCAAATTGACGTAACCTCCTTCTTGCAGCCTCTACTTGGAGATGGCTACGTTTAGCTTGCTATTAGTGCACGAGACCCCTATTTATTACACGATACTGGCTACTTCACTGTGCTTTAAAAAACCAGAACACGAGGTCCGCTTAGATGTGATCTGTACGCTGAAGCCAGAGGAACCTTGCAGAGGTGACGCAGACTGCTCATGGCTGGCTTGTATAGCGCAGCGAGACAGGTTGCTGGAACAGGCTGCTTTGAGGCCTCCGGTTGTAACTTCCTTGAGTTATTTCCATACCTAGTAAGGGGGGATACTCACACAAGTCCTGTCTAGGTCATCTGTGGTGATGGTGCTAGTTGGTAACTGCAATAGGGAACGCTGTAATGCAGCAAATCTCACGCGAAAACGCTTCTTTAACCACCCCCACCCCACCACCCCCAAAAAAAAAAAAAAGACAGTTCCACACTTCTCTTAATAGCCAATAGAGAAGGGGTGCACTCCTTAACAGACTCTGGCAGAGTAAACCTACTCGATCACCACTAAGCTGTTGCTGTTGGAAGAACCGAAATGCTGGTAGGGATGTGGTAGAGACGCTTGGGTCACCCTCGCTAACCTGTGAACTTAAGCCAGGTCTGAGCTGTCTTGCAGCGTGAGCCTACGAGATTCTGTTGTATTGCACACGCACCAGTGTATTTTTATACTTTGGGAAGTTACGCTGACGCTCACTGCATGTCCCCTGTCGACTCTACTGCTGGTTCGGTGCCTGTCACTTGTTGCTTCTGCCCCTGGCTTCCCCGGGGAAGGTGGGGAGGGCCTAGGGCTAGTTCCTCAGCTGATGTAAATTGATGTAGCTCCTATGGAGCCCTGCTGCTTTATGCTAACTGAGAACCTGGCCTTGGGCACCCGCCGAAATCCATAGAGTGCTTGTGTGCTGCATGCTCGGCTTGGGTAAAGAAATCATTACAGACCCATCAGTGTCGTGCTGAACTGTAGAAACAGTGTTGGCAGCTAGCGTCCAAGCATGCTGAAATGCCGTTCTGTGACGATGCCTGTAAATAGGATAGGCTGAAACACCGGTCTTCTCTCTCGTGAGAATTTAGACGTGGTGACCTGTCTCCTAAAAAGAATTGAAAATTTTCAAGACCCTTTTTCTTATCACTTAAACAGAGTTGGTAGCTTAATATTTTTAAGAACTCTGCAGTCAGTTTTTTCACCTCTTAGATACAAGACCGCTGCAGTACATAACGGTCTGGGGAGTTTTGTAACTTTTGGTAGTCGGTGTTAGCTACTGTTTGCTTCTGTGAAGTTAGCTGGCCCATCCACAGCGCTGCGGGTGTGATACACGGATGTTTCTAGCGACCGTAACACACAGTTTCTGCTTTGCTGATGCATTCACAGAAATCCAGTCATGAGGAACGTGTACGTGTTTTAGTGTGGCCTTTCCGTGTTGCTCCACACCAGGTGCTGTAACTGCTTCAGTCGGTCTTTAGTGTCTGAATGACTAACGGAGGCTTTAAAGGGAAATGCTGATGCTTCTGCCTTGTAGCACACCTTGGTTTTTCTAAAGGCTTTAAGTTCCTCCTTGCACTCTCATGAAAAGCTGCAGTTCGTTTAGGTAAGGCTTTCAACCTTTCTCTGTGCTGACACGGACTGTGGTGGTTCTTGTGCAGTTGCCAGAGGAAATCCTTGCCATGCACGATCCTTGCAGCCTCCCCGGAAAGTAATTTGTGGGAAACGCTGCTTTCTCAAGGTGGGATCAGATTTCTCCAACCTGGACAACGGAGACTTCCCACCGTGCTGTGCAAGCCGGAGGGGAGGCTCGGGGCGAAATCTGCCGCTGGCCTAACTCCATGAGGGAGAACTTGGCCCTCTTGATTTCCAGACTATTCCTATAGGAACAACTTTTTATAACTTTTTTTTTTTCATAATCCGTTTCTCAGATTCCTGTAGCTTATGTGTTTTTCATCTAAAATTGTTGCAGCTCTGGCGTGATGACAGAAGTGTACTGTTTTCAGGACAGCACATCTGTGTACCTCCGACACTTGTGTGACTGTAGTGTAGTCAGGTACTCAAGTACTTTCCTGAACGTGGGGCTGAGCATACTTACCAAGCCCCTGCCATAATTTTGGGATGGGACTGTGCTTCAAACCTGAACAATCTGGAGATGGTTCCTAGCAATGGACTTGGCAAAACCCAGTAGGAGCAGCAGATAGCCTTGTGGTGCTTGCCTCTCGTTTGGTAGATGGCCACATGCATGCCTCAACATGTGCCGTTGTGTTACTTGCTCATCCTCAACCCCCCCAGGAGCTGGGACCATCTGTTTGGGCTCTGTTTCTGTTTATTTCAAGCTGCTTCTGAAAACCAGATGAAAAACTCTTTTCCAGTTTCCTTTCTACGTAACAGTTTCCAGTCCAATGCGACTGGTCTGGCCATCAAGGGCCACGCTTAGTCCCAAAGCAATCCTTGAGCTGTAACACATGGCTATAACCTGAGCTTTAACATGTGTCGGGGCCTGGCCCAACACCCTGTAAAAGAGGGGTTCGTTGATGTCTGAAGGGTCTGACTTGGTTCCGAAGGCTGTTGTGCTGGGAGTAGTGGTGGTGCCCAGGTCCGAGATACCCGCGTGTGGGTAAAGGCTGAGCACGCAGCATTCTGCAAGAGCGCCCGTGTGAAGTAACCCAAACGGGACACCTGCAACCATACCCCTCAGCCATGTGCATTCTGAGAAAATGAAGCTTAAAGACACCAAACTGCTGTGTGGCTACAGACCATCACCTTGACTACCTTACGTGGTTGGTCGTTCAGTAGTTCTGCCCCCTCGGTTTTTCTTTTTGCTTTTGCTTGTCATAGGCTGGAGTAGAGCCCAGCCTTGAGGTTTAATTTCTTTATAATTCCATAATCCATCTGCATGCCCACCCACCAGAGCAGGTTGCTGGTGTTGGCTCTCCCAGCCTTCTTTGATTTTGGGTTTTCTTTTTTCCATTTTGAGTTCAATTATTGCTAACTTTTTTGTTTTTTGTTCTTTTTTTAACTTGCAGTGCAAGCTTCACATAAAGCCTGTCAAGCCAAGGATGTTCCTGCATTCACCTGCTTTTGCAGTAATGTGTCTCTGCCATCTATTTTCTTTCTTTTTTTCTTTTTTTTTTTCCATTTTTTAACACAAATAACTATTAACTCATCTAATAACATAGTGGGAACAAGAAGGAAGAAGGATTGGGTACAGGACTGTATGCAACTGGAAGTTCAGGGGTGGGTGGAGGAGCAAGGTAATGATACCATTTATTTTTCTCATCAAAACCAGCAGCAGTAAATCATTTCTTGGCCCCCAAATTTGAACTGAGAGTCGGGGCTGGACGTCAGCAGCTTGGGTGAGCATCATTGACTGGATCAGGTCCTCGGTGCTGCCGGCCTGCCCAGCTCTTGGAGGGCTGGCTGCAGTAGCCCTGGGCTGAAGGGGTCCCTGGGTTGGTAGAAACCTCCTCGAGGGATTACTGCTGTACAAGAGTCAGAGCCCAGTCCCCCGTGTGGCTAAACCCTGGAGTTTAGCCTGACCCATATTCCTTCAGTAGCTGATGTCTTAGAGCAACCCCAGTCCCGCTGTGGGGGAGAGGGCGGCGGGTATGTGTGTGTAGATAACAAAACTTTAACTGACCTTGCATGCCATTACATTTGCATGATATTTTTTATTAGTTCCTGTTTTTGTTGTCTGACTTGATCATACTAGTTGGCTTGGATTTATTGTCACGTGCTGGCGTGTTTTTACAGCCCCCCTTCCAGTTCAGTGTAGTAGCAGCTACCTGCTGAACGCTGCGGTGGGAACCGAACGGCGCTGCAGGTGCCTGGGAGAAGGACCATTTCTCTCAACTGCTTTCCGTGCATTACTTGCCTGACCATAACCCTTGAAACCTCACGCAAAATAGTACCTGGTTTCAAATGTGCATGTTCTTAGCAAGACTTAGCAGCCCCTAGGGAATCATATGCCTGGGGAGAGGGGAAGACATAGCCTTCAACATCCTCTTAGAGCCTTCAGGAGGAGTCCTGTACTCACTTAAATACAGCCTTGCAAAGCTGCAGGATCCAGAAATTCATGTCAAGGGAGAGAGGGCACCTGCACATCCATCCTCCACATTCCCCACTGGCCCTCCTGCCCCGGGGACCATGTCCTGTTCAGATGTCCCTTGAATGTGCAAAGGAGGTTTAGCATAAGCCAGGCTTTGCTCTGGGGCCAGCATGGTGTGGAAATTGGTCTGTTTAATGTGTATTTTCTATGCCATTGCTTTCCGGACAGAGTCTTTCCCTTCCTTCCCAAGAAGTGGCGAGCCATGCTTACCTCATGATTTCTGGATTTCTTTCTCTTCTGCTGATGTACAGCCAGCATTTCCACTGCTCCTAGCTAGGTAGTCTCCTCTTCCTTTGCTTTAAAGCACTCTTAAAAATAACTCTCTCCACCAAAGTCTTGCGCACTGCAGTTCTCTGCTTGTTTCTGGGATGGAATTTCTTGCCTCTCTGGAGGAAAAAAAATAAAGGCAGAATCGTCACCTTTTCTGAAGCGTTGGATTGGGTAATGTGTTTAGGGGTTAGCTGTTGGGTCATCTTGCTTTTTAACCCTCACTGCTTAAACATGGCTTTTGGGTGAGAATGTCTAAATACAATATCTTGAACGGACGCAAAAATTGATTGGAGATAAATAAGCTGGAAATAAAATAGTTGAGCCTTTTCCTTTTTTTTTGGGGGGGGGGTTGGTGGTGGGGTTTTGTCTTTTTTTTTTTTTTTTTTTTTTTTAAAAATCACACCCACCTGGTCTTGCCAACCACGATGCGCTTTGTCAGGTTAAATAGGTTGACTAGGGAGTTGTCTGGAAAAATGAAACTGTGGTTCTTGTAGCTTCCGGCAAACCCAGCTTTAAAATCTTAAGTTAACCAAGGAAGAAATTTGGGGTTTGGCACGGGTTTTTTACAGTCACATCATATGCCCATCACTGGATGCTTGTGACGGTATGCTTTGCTTCAGCTGTCTCTGTGCATGTTCTCTTTTTCACTGCCAGCATTTTTGCCAAGTAGAAAACTTAATTGTAACATTTATTTGTCCTGCTTCATTTAGCAGCCCTTCAAGGGATGTTTGGCAGGGGGCTATAATTTTTTTTTTCTTGGTAGAAAGCTGGGGCCAAGTCCATTAATGTATTTTGGGTTGGGTTTCTTTCTCCAGCAAAAAGCAAGCTGTTTGGGAAAAAATGGGAATAAACCATAAACTTGCAAAAGCTCAAGGTACTGGTTTGGGCTTTTGCCAAAGGAGAGGTTAATGACTCCTTTTCTCCTTAAACCCCTGGGCCATGTTTAGCTCCTTAGTGCTGCACTTCTTTCTTTTCTTCACTTAGGCCTTTTTTCACAGTAGCCCCTGATTCTGCCTGCAGTAAATGACACGCTCACATCTAGCTGGGCGTGCTCTCACCTTTGCATGGAAGTACAGTAGCAAGAGGCTCACCCTTTCTGCCTCGCTGCTGGTACAAAACCAGTTGTGTTTTTCTGGGGGGGTCCTTTAAGTCCGCTTACTTACAAGTGGCATTGTTAAAACTGCTTGAAAACTTTCTGCAATAATCTGCTTTTGCTGAGCTGTTGACAAGAAGCCATAGGGAACCCAATATCCTTGAATGCCTAAAGGAACCCTGCGCAGCTTCTCTGGGTGCTTGATGCTAGCGAGCCAGCCGGTGAAACTGCGGGCAGGCGGTTGTATGGGCATTAGAAGGCAATGAGAACTAGCTGATAATGCTGCAAGTTCCTGCCAAGGTGGATTTCAAACCTTAGAATAATGTAAAGGAACAAGAAAGCCCCAGAATGGGAGAACAACCAAAATCCAGGTTGCTGAGAAGGGCCGGGGTTGCTCTGTAGAGGTGGGCACGCGTGCGTCCGGCAGTCAGCCAAAAAGGTGGGGATGAATAAGGGTGTGCTCCCCCAAAACCTCGCTGGGGTTGCACAGTTACGTTCCAGGAGGGCAGTAAGCAGGAAGGTGCCCCTTGAGCTCCTGGCCGTTACGTGCATCGCCTCGCGTCTCCTCTGGCGTGTGGTGCTGCCGGGGAGGGGGGGGGGAGAGCAGCGGCTGGCACCCACGCCGGGCTCCTGTGCAGCCTGAGAAGCGCAACTCGTGTCACCCCTCTGTGTGCTTTTGATAGCTTGAAATCCCATCGAGGAGACTGGTATCTTTGTGTCTCTCTTGAAGCATGTCTTTATTTAACATGACCAGTGTTTCTCCAGGTAGCTCTCCTTCTGCTTCTACTAAAACGTCCCCGTGAGAGTGGAAGTGTCTTCTTGGGTGTGATCATATCAGATATGTCCATGTGCATCCATTTGCCCTTCTAAGGTGTTAGAGGAGCGCGTATTTGTCTCTTCTCCGAGGACCCTGGTTGCATTTGCAGTATACGCTATCCATGGCGCTCACATCAGCGTGTATCGGCGTGGAACTGTACAAATATGAAGGGTTTTTTAAGTAACGGAAAATAAAGCTGTGAACAGCAGTAGAAATATTGTATTTGTATACATTTTTAATATCCTGATTGCCTTAAACGATAGATGTAGACCTTTATTACCTTGCTGTTTGAAAATAACCCATGTTTGTAACTGTGTAACCTCCATACAGTGTTAATGCAAATTATATGTATGCATCTGTTAGATATTGTCACTTTATTTGATGTTAAAATATTTCCGGTTTTGAATTACAAGTTGAATAATAACCTTATAGCATAAGCTCAGTTATTTCTTGTATATGCTTTTGGTTACGTATACAAATAGTGCCACCACTTGAAACGGGGAGAGGAAATATATTTTTACCCAAATGCTTTGGTCTTCGCGTGGCCTCTGTGACTTTGCTTTGCTGTTGCCATTTTGCGACAGCGTGGCAGGAGGGGGTGAGGAAACGCCAGGTTTCCTGACGGGTCCTTTTGTGCCTTTGAGGTGCCTCTGGAGGTTTGTGCTGCTGTTTGTCAGTCGCTTTTTACGGTGGTTGTGAGCTTGTTCTTCAAATCAGTCGCTGTCTCGAAGAGGTCCAGGCCTCTCCGGTGTAGTTGGTTTACATGACACCTCCCCAGTGCACTTACCCCTTCATGGCTTACTTTCTTTAAAATGTTGTTCCTCCTTTTTCCCCCCCCCCTCTCACTTTTTCATTTCAATTCTGAACCTCTGTTTCTGTTCTTTTCTGTTTTTCTCTTTTTTCTGTAGCTTCTTCTTTATGTAACGGTCATCTTGCCAAAAGCCCCCACACCCTCTCTCCCAGTGGACAGTAGGGCACTGGAAGAGCCTGCGGCTACGGGCACCCCCTCCAGGAGAAGAGCCATCTCATTCTTCCATCACGTCTGCCCTTCTCTCCTTCCCTTTTTGTTTTTCACCTGTGCGTCTGAGGGTGCGCTGTGCTGTGTGTCTCTGTGCGGGATCTGTCTGCTCCCGGCGCGTCTCCAACAGAATCGAGGCTTCCGAAAATGGCAGAGGTAACGGCTGGAGGAGAGAGCTTGGCCATGATGTGAGATATTGCACTGGCTTAGGGTGTTGGGTTTTCTCCTCCCTCCCCACCGTCTTTCCTTTTGCCATAAGATGCACGTATCGCTGCTGACAAATAGACCGACAGACTGCGGATGAGGGCGAGCGTGCGTAGCTGGAGGACTTCATTTCTGCCACTAAAGATAAAGCCTGGCTGCTTCGGACACCACCGCTTCATCACAAGTACACCCTGTGCTCCTCTGACACGTGCTGAAAATAAGCCCTTAGACCTAGGTGACTTGTGGTTTTTGGTACGCGGTCGCCCGAAGCGGAGGTGGCTGACGTTGTGTGCTGTTGCGCTGATGGAGCCTGTTGGGGACGGTCAAGGCCTTACTGTTTTCTGGCTGCGCTGCCTCTGTATGACCAAAGTAGGTATCTCTTCTTGTACAACTGAGCTGCACTGACTTGGACTTGGATCGAGGGCTTCATTTCCTTTCCGTGAAGCCTAATTACTGATTATTTTTTAACAATTTTGAATGTGGGGGTAGTGGTTTCACTTTATAACTTGTTTACTTTGGATGTTAATTCAGTCAAAAAGCTTGAAAAGTGCCGAAGTATTGCTGAAGGTAAAAAAAAAAAAGCTTGTTAACTTGGTGTGTAGTGACCTCTAGCTGGTTTGGGATGATGGGAGGAGACAGCCTGATCCTCTCGGGATGTTTTTCATGTCGGGTGATGCGCCTTTTTATTTTTTTTTTTCTCCAAACCGAATACTAGTGATTTATTCTCATTTGTGAACCTTAATCAAGGAATTAATCTCATTTACCCTGCGGTGGAAGAGGTACTCTTGAATCGCCTAGATTTGCCTCTTCCCATCTGTGTGTAAAGCACAAGCTGCCAAGGGTCTCTGCTGGGTTTTTTCAGAAGCACAATATTTTTCGGCACTCTTCAGTGGCAAGCTCGTATCTCCAGAAGCTCCCTCCAGCCAGGCAGGTATTTCTCTGAAGCGGCAGAAAAACTGCAACCAACTAAGTGACTTTTATAGATGCAATCAGAAAGATTATTGAATATTGGCCTTGTGCCTCTGCTGTAGTGATTTACCCGGTGTGGAAACACAGTTGCTGACCATTGCCCAAACAGAAAGGAGATGAGCGTTTGCACAAATGTAGCTTAGGGCAGAATTTGCGTTAATTCCAAAAACGGAGCCTGCTATCCAGGCTGGACAGGGCTCAGGTGATACCTGCAGAGGCTTCACCTCTGCTTACCACGAGATAGCCAGATGTAGAAAACTTGTCACATTCAGCCTTCCGAGGACAGAACAGAGTCGCTAATGCCCCCCGGGTTGAGGCCTTGAGGGTACTGCTGGCGTCAGCCTTGCCCGCGTTAATTCTTCTCGTCTTCTGCAAAACTTCATGGGTGCTTTGCGAACTGCCAAGAGGTTGTGCCACTTGCAGGAGGGAAAACTTTTTGTTCCGATAGGGCTTAGGTGCTCTGTGTGCACCGGGCCATCCATACCTCGCAAAAAGTGATGGGTTGGACAATGTATTTCCTGAAATCGATCGTTACCTTTGTAGCCAGGGGCTGCTGTGGGATTGGGGCGTGCTGGTCCTTGAGCCACCCCTATGCCTTATGCAGGGGGAGTGTCCTTTCTGGCCCGGGGCTCTCCGCACGTGAAGGCGGTCACTGTTTACTGAGAAAATGTCTTGCCCATTAAAATGCCCAGTTTACGAGTGCTGTGTCTCTTCTTTTCAGTGTTGGTGCCTAGGCCAGTCTGCAGTGTCAGGGACCACTGCCTTGGGCGCTGGGGCTTTGCTGTGCCTCAGCTGTGCAACCCCCTCTGTGGTAGCCTCCAGCTTGCCAAAATACCCTACTGGTTACTGGCCCAGAGGCCAGCCCACCCGCTGGATGGCTCTTGCAGCATCCCATGTAGTGAGACCCTCTCCACTGCTCCTCTTTCAGGGAAGGAATCCTCTTATGTTTCTCTCATTCCCTGGACTTTTCTTTTTATTAGAAGTAGTATTATGGTTTTACATGGTGGTAGTAGGAGTCTAGCCTGTAAAATCCCATCACTGCTATTGCCTCTCTCTTGAAATAGTCACTTGTTACTATTTATTTCACTCTTGTGGACAGGCACAGAGCTGTTCTGCTGGGCTCTACCTCATGTTACGTCACCCATGTTGTGCTGATAGTGGTGGTTTAGGACCCAGGCTCAGTCGTGGGTGGCTGGGCATCAATTACTGCAAGTAAGAAGGAAAAAAACCCTAGGTGGTGGTGGTGGGTTTATCCTGTATCTAAAGAGTGGCTATCAAGTGCTACTAACCCCATCATCTTACCCATTTAGCTGTGCCCTGTGATTCTCTGGAATCTTGTGTGTGACGGTAGGAAATTACGGCCAAATCTGCAGGTTGGCAACGCTGCAGAAGCATCCTGATGGACTCCTGTCTGCCAGCTCAGCCCTGGGCTTTTCAAGGAGCTCTTGAGACCTCTGCTTTTAGGGCGTTTCGTCTGTCCTTTGCAAGTGCTGGGCTGTGCTGGAGCGGGATTTTCTTTATCAGCTGGACGGGCTTGGGGCTAGGTGACCCACCAGCAGTGCTGCTGCATCAAGAAGGTTTGAAGAGGGGCAGAACCCCTTTTGTTGGTTGACTTCTAAACTCTAAATAGATTTATTTTTTTTTTTTTTTTTTTTTTAAAAACAGCTTTAAATAAAGAGCAGCAGATGGGCACAAATTGAATGCCAACACTTACATGAACTGCCTTTATTTTGCAGCTCTAGAGTTTTGCTGTGCTGGTGCCGTGAGTCCTGCATGCAGCTTGGGACTTCACGTCTCCAGAAGGACATAGTGGAGTTAGAGAAGGGCACTTGAGGTAAACAGGATGGAGCAGCAGCTTGCCAGGTGAGAGCGCAAAGGCTTGGAGAGGGAAAGGCTGAGGTGAGAGGGAGGACCAGCCCCGCTGTGCGCTGGAGGTTGCAGCAGATGTCCTCTAGAGGTCCCTTGCAGCCTAAATTTATTTGTGATTCGATGTTTAAAAGTCTGCTAAGCTGTGATGGCGGTGGCTGCTGACCTGCTAGTTATCTAATCGGCGCCACTGGAACCGGAGGGGCTCTCAGCTAGAAGGAAATAAGCACAAAACATGAAGCAACTTTCTTAGAGAGTGGATAGTAAGCTTCTGGGATTTGTTTGCCCTGGGCTGTTGCGGCAAATGGTGTCAGCAGAAGGGTTTGGGGTTTGTTTTGGGGTATTGTGTGTAGTTTGTGGGGTTTTTGTTAAGGTAAATTCATGGGGAACAGAGCTATAAGGAATTTGGGGGAGTGGATGACACTAAAATGACACATCTGCCATCCGTGACCTGCTAGTGGTGGATACTGGGGCAGAGGGAGGGGATCAGAGCGTGGAAAGCACGTACGGGCACTGCGAGGGGTGTTGGGGTGTTAGTAGCGAGACGTGCGTGTTGGACGAGGGGACGGGAGCTGCTGAGGCTGTCCCACCCCTCGGTGCTGGGCGAGGGGGTGGCCCTTTGGCTCGCTGCCACCATCGCGTGCAGCTGCTAGGGGAAGAGGTGTCAGCGTGGGGAGGGGACAGCAGTGTGAAACGTGTTGTTGGAGAGCCCAGATAGGTTATTTGTCACTTGGTGTCACCAAATGTCCCCAGCAGAGCTGGGAAAGCTGCTTCATCCACAAGACTGGGTGAGTGCCCAGGTTTAAAATCATGCTTGTGGGCTTAATCCTCCTGTCACTGCTGGAGAGTAAAAATGAACTTCAAGAAACTCCCAACATCCAGAGCTAGGAACAACTTCCAGGTTGGAGGTGCCCCATGGCACGGGCTGGGGGGGTGCAGTGCTGTGCTGCTGTTGGCACCCATGGCCTGGGGCTGGGTCGCAGCACGCTGGCCAGAGGGGACTGAGGTGTTGGTCTACCAACTGTTTGAGGATTGAGCATCTCCCCAGTGTTCAGTACCTGCAGGTCTCGTGTAAGAGAGAAATACTTGATGAATGGTCTCCTGGGTTAAGCAGGGTGAGGGAGGCGCATCAGTATCTCTCTGAGGCAGCGTGGTGGAGAAAATCACAGAGGTTACTGCTGTCGTGTCTTCAAAGCGAGCCCTTCTGGGGCGTTGAAGGAAGATGGGGTGTTGCAGAGAGTGAACGCTGCACGGCAAGTAAAGGTGAGCTGGGGTTATTGCTGGAAGGCGTTTGAAACAGGTAGCAGTGCTCTGCTGAAAGACGGCTGCCGTGCTCTCGGGTGCTCCCTGGGGTTTGGGGGACTGTGCTGAGTAATAACATGCATGGTTTTATGAATGCAATAGTTTTATCCCAGGGCAATTTGGGGATAAATTGCAACAAGCCTGCAATTTGAAACTGGTTTCCCTTCCGGCCAGCCATTCACCTGGCCCGTGTACTCTGCTGGGCTCCTGCCTTCCCTGCTCTGGGCCCCTGCTGGAGCGGGCAGACCCCGTGCTCAGCATCTTCGGCAGGTCCGTGGCGTGAAGCAGTGGGGTGCTATGAAGCCTGTGGGAAAGCCCCGTGAACGTGAGGAGTCACGGGCGTTGGGGGATGTTCTCCTGGGGGTCACAGGGAGCCCTGGCAGCGCTGCAGGACAGTCCTGTGCCCTGACAGCGGGAACAGCACACGGGTCAGCCAGCTACCCCAGCAGTGAGGCAGTGGTACGGGTAGGGGCCGCAGCTGGACTGCGTCATCGCCTGGGGTTTTTTGTGGGGAAGAAATGTGGGAAGTGGGAAATGTTACTTCTCTCTGGCAATGCAGGTTATTTCCAAATCAGCTGGACCTTGCTACATGGGGGAGCTGATGGTGCTGGGATGTGCCTCGTGTTCAAAGGCAAGCCTGTCTTTGAGCATCACCTCTTTAGCCACAAACACCATAAATCTGTACAGCAGTGCAGCCAGCAATGCAAACCTGTGTTCCCTGGGCTTCTTACTGGCCCCAGCTGGCCTGGGATGCCTGTGGCCAAAGCAGCAGGAGGAGAGCTGCAAAGCTGAAGACGGCCTCGTGACGTTGCTGCGGTCCCCTGTGGAGGTGCGTGTGCCAGCCCTGGCCCCCGAGACCCGGGTGGCCAGTCCCCAAAGCACAACTCTCCCCCAGCCAAGTCAGCGCTGGTGCGGGAGGGGCAGGTTCGTGCCCCAGGTCACAGCAGAGCTGGGCACCTGCACTTGGGGCCTGGGTGCTTTTGCAAGTTCATCCTCTGTATCCTGCTGTATCCGTACACCTCGATGGTGCATCCAGGCTCTTGGGTGTATCAGGGTACCACAGGCACAACCGGGCCTTTCCGTGGTGACTGCATTCCATAGGTGGTGGGGGGTTGAGAGGGTGTGTTGGAAACCAGTGTGTTCACAGCAGAGGCAGAGAGGAAGAAAAGAGACAAGTTGAAGAGGTGCCGTTGCAGTTGCAGAGACCGGGTTTTTCCTTTTGCATCCCTAAGAGCAAAAGGCAACGGGATGCTGCTGGGCGATGCAGCCAGAGAGCTGGCCCACAAGTGTCCTAGGGCCTACGTGAGGACAGCCGGGCAGCAGCCTGTCAGCAGGACCCTGCAGAGGTAGGTCTACCCAAGCGGGGACAGGTTTTGCCTCTCCAAACTTTGTTTATTGTCGGTGGAGTTGCCCGTATCCAGGCAAAACATAATGGGTGTGGATTTGTGTGTGGTGCCAACACAATAAAAAGGCCATGTGTCAAACTGGGGCTGGGGGAGTGCCTGTGTGTTTGGGACTCGGGAGCATGGAGGCTCCCTTGGCAGCTGGGGGGGCTTCTGGGTCCTGCCCCTTTGGGTCTTTGCCTCGCGGGTGCGTGCTGAGTCGGGGCTGTGGCTTTGTGCAGCGCAGGACGGCTGGGAAGGTTTCTGGGCAGTGACCCTTCCCGGCATTGCACTCAGTCCGGGCAGAGCCAGAAGCAACGCGGTCTTTACTGAGCGTCAGCCCTGAAGGCAGCTGATGATACTGTAAAATTAACTCTGTGACTCTCACAAGCTGCTTCTCGCCCCCCTACCTACCCCTTTTGCTGCAAGGAACAAAGCTGTTGCTTTTCCCCAAAGCAACAACAAAAAAAGCAGCTCCTCTCCTCTGGAAGCTGAGCAGCCAGCTCGCTCACCGCAGAGCTCTCCTAGCGGGGCTGGTGCGAGCTGGGGACGTGCCTGGGGGGGGGGGCAGTGCGGGACCTGCTCTTGTCCTGTCGCTTTTGGGTAGGAGAAGACGGTGAGAAGGAAAGCTCTTGCCTTCTCGCAGAGCGGCTCGCAGCCGTGGCTGCAGCACATCAGCTGGAGAAGTGCTCCAGCAGCACCTCAGCCTCTCCTCCCGCCCCGCTTCCCTCCCTCCTGTTCCAGCCAGGCCCCTGCCAGCTGGCACAAGCCAGCGCCTTCCTTCTCCCAGCCCTGCGCCAGCTCCTCTCCTCACACGCGTCTGGAAATGGGCTCGGGCCGTAACCCTCGGGAGCGGCTGTGTGCCGACGCTGCCGAAACGGGGCGAGGGGAAACGCATCCTTAAAATGGGAAGAGCGTGCCAAGGGGGAGCAGCCAGCGGAAGGTGAGGCTGAAATTTATCGCTGTGGGGTGACAGCACAGGCGCTCTGGTCCCCATCTCTTCTCCCCCCATGTGTCTCATACTGTTGGAAGCCAGCTAAGCTGTAGTCCCACAAAACTCTGGCCAGTTCTGTACCGTGCAGGCCAATATTGTCCGAAGAGTTGGGAGGGCCTTGGCTCACCTCTCTCCCACCGCGTACGCAGCCGCCGCTCCGAGCAGCGTGTGCACAGGCTCCCATCTGTGCAGAAACCATGGGCACCTGGCTCGGCTGTCAAGGGGTGTGAAAATTACCTGGCTCTAATCTTGCCTCTGCTAACGGCGTTCGATCTGGAGTTGGAAATTGGGACGGTTATTTTTATTTAGAGCTGTTATGCTGTGTAGTTTAAGTGAAAAAGATAGGGGTGCCTCAAAGGGGGTATCGTGGAAATCCTGCAGCGATGGGGGATTTCGCTGGGGAAGCCCTGAGACTGCCCAGCAGCTGGGCTGGAGAAAACTTAAGCGTCGGGAAGAGGGAAAAGGACTGGCTATACCACAAGGATGGCTGGAAGGGAAGGTGGGTGCGCACCCCTCGGAGGAACGCGGCCTCCAGAGGTGGTTTCCATGATGCAGGCAGGAAGAGAGCTGAAACCCAAGCGAAGTTTGTGACCGTGGGCTGTGCACAACAGAAAGGATGCACCTCGGGCGACGTGAGGCAGGAGGGGCCGACTCCTCCTCAAGTGTGCATGAGATGAAATCCAGCGGGAAGGCGGCGAGGTTACAGAACAGAATCCATTCTGTGACCTGTGAGCTTACAGAAAAGAGCAGAAACAAAATCTGTCCTGAGCTTTCATTATCAAATGCGGCTGTCAGTGGAGGGGCTGTTGGTGAACGTGACTCTTGGAGGGGGCGTTCAGAACATCAAAAAGGAGACGGTTAGAGGACGGGTGAGATGAAGCAGTGTCCCAGGCACGCCCCCAGTGGCCCCTACTCTGCCGGGAAGGGGACCAGCCTGGTGGCTGGGGAGGCAGCAAGAAGCACCAGAGCTGGGGCTAAAGCTGCAACCGCTGCAGAGGCCGCGAGTTTATTTTGCGCAACTCCCCCGGCACCCCTAACGCTGCTTTTTCAGAGGTCGGGGACGGGGCAGCTCCCTTGCAGCCTCCGGGTAAAACTGATCCTGGACTCGGGTGAAAATCACAGAAGGAGACTTGGATTCCAGGACAACTTTCTTTATTGCTACCAGAAGGCGTTCATCAGTACAATGGCTCCAAATACGATACCTTCCTCAGGGCTGTGGAGAGAGCTTACAATTGGGACAGGTCATTCTGAGAAACAGAGGTGTAACATTTAAGAGACGAGTTTTTCAAGGTTTTACTCTTAGTTAGAAGTTACATGAGCACAAAACTTTAGGGTTGGGGTCTTTTTGGTTTGGTTTTGTGGCTGGTAATTACACACCTTTCAAACCTCAGGCTTACGTAGCTGCCCCAGCACCGTGGTGCTGGTCACCTGCTAAGCTTGTAAACATGGGAAAAAAAACAGACTCTGCAGAATTTAAGGTGTACGCTTGACGTAGAGAGTCGAGCGCTGGTGAAAATCCACACTGAATGCAACACTTCTTGGTGCAAACAAGGGAAAAAACACGGGTTTTGTTCAGGTCCTACGAAATCCATTAACTGCTTTCTGTGTTTGAAAACACAAACGTGGAGAAGCCTCAGTGTAAGGTACAGAGCCCGGGGCCGCCTGCCCCGGTGTTCGTCTAGAGCAGGCTTCGTGCTCCTGCCGTTATTACTTAAGTGTGGAGCAGCTGGCAAGGGTTGGGTTTGGTTTTTTTCCTGACTAAGCTTGTATTTAAATCCAGTTTTTAAATATTACCACATTGAAACACCAAAGTGCTAACAAAACAAAAAAGGTCTTTTTTCTTGAGAAAGGAAAAAGAAAGCTGGCGTGAGGGTCAGGTAGTACGGAACACCATGCACGAGACTTGCTGAGAATCAAAAGAGGAGGAAGCCGAAGAAGAGCAAGGACCAGATGGAAATCGGATCAGAGAGGTGTTAGGTTGGTTGGGAAACCTGGAACAACTCTGCACGACTGACGTGAGCTCTCGGACATGGAGAATGGGTTACAATACACAGGAGCAGAAAAACAGTGGAACTGACAACACTAGAAAGAAACAATTTTTTGCTACTTTTTTTGTTTGGTTTTTGGGTCTTTTTTTAGATTTTTATACTTTTTTGTGTTTTTAAGTGCTTAAATAGTGGAACTATAATTAGCCGCACAAGAAAAAAAATTGAAAAAAGGGTTGGGATTTTTTTTTTTTTCTGTTTTTTGGCTCCCTTCAGTTCAGCCTGACAAGGTATGGCCCCTTCTCCCCCCACTGAGAACACAGGATGCCAGGTTGTGCACGGTTTCTAGAGGAGCTGCGGTGGGGCAGGTGGTGGGCACTCACAGCTACATGACAGACACTGGCTGCAACGGTGGGCAAGGGGAAACGTTGCCCTCCTGCCTGGAGACGTCAGCGCCACAAACAGAGCCCATGTTGTCAAGGGCCACTACCTCTGGAGCGACGTCTTCGTTGTAGAGACGCTTGATGCCGTCGTAGAAGTCGTCCACTTCCATCTCTTCCACTTTACGCTTGGCAGAGGCTTGCTTGCAACCGCTGGGAGCTGGCAGACGCTGGTAGAGCGCGGCTGTACCTGTGACGGGCACTTCTGGCCTGCCGTTGTCCTTGGAGAAACCCGGCCCTGGGACAGAGGAGGGCTGGCATTTGAACGCTCCTCTGTTACAGGTCACCAGGGTATGCTGGAGGGGACTGTAGACATATACAGAATTGGGCAGCAGAGAAGACTGCAGGGTGGAAAGGTGATGTGCCACAAGCTCCCGGCAGTGGATCAGCTGCGAGCTATCCATCTGGAGTGGGAAGACAAGCAAAGACACGGGCGTTGTGGGATCGCTGCCACGGAGAGGGGGGGCTGCCAGCCGGGGCTCTGAACACACCGGCCACCTCCGCGCCTCACTTCTCCACGATACGCAGAACGCGGGAGGAAGTAAGTGACCAAAGAGACCCCCAACACGATGACTTTGTACGATACGGACCCCTGCTGCTGCTTACACCTCATGGGAATAATGGGGGGGGCAACCTGTCAGATATTAAAATATTTCACTGCGTATTTTTCGCAGCTTGAGTGTTTGTCTTTCCCACCCTTGTCGGACCACCCCGTACGCTTAGAATGAATGGCTGAGCAGCTAACCAGGATTTTCTCCCCAGTCTGCTATTTTTTCTCCCTGGTGCAGAGGACACCCGTGTACGTCAGGGCGCACAGGTCCACCTCCTGGATGAAGTCAAGACCAAGATTTCACAGAACTGTCCCAACGGACTGTCCCTTCAGGCTGAAGCACGGCCATCCTCCCAAAAGCGTTAACTGCAGGTGGAGATCAGCAGCTAGGGATCCGAAAGTCGCGGCCCCCGGCCCCTCCCTGCTGTGGTGTGCGGTGCCGGCACCCCCTCACCTGTGCCTTCTGGAGCAGCTCGATGATGAGAGCCAGCCAGTCGGGGAGCAGCTTCTCCAGCTCCAGGCTGACGATGGCCAGCGCCAGCATGGAGCCCTTGAACTGCAGCAGCTGGTAACAGGCCATGCAGTGCAGCAGCTGCTTGGTGAGCGCCGCCACGTGCTGAGAGGGGCTCAGCTTGGGCAGGATGGTCAGTAGCTGAGGCCTGTTGGACACCGCAACTGCGTGGAACTGGGGGGGGGGGGGGGGAAACAAGCACATGAGGCTGATGGGCAACCCCACCGATGGGCAACCCCACAGGCAAAGCCAGGACAGACCTCGAGAACAGCATGCGACATGTCTTTAACGCACCAGGATCCTCCAGCTTAACCTTCAAGGCAATTTCCGTGCCATGGGGGGAAAAAAAAAAACCAAACCAGTGTGTTGAACCTGCCAAGGGCTTGGTGCAGCCTTTCTGGCCAGACCTGCCATCATACGCATCATCTGCCTGGGGACGAGGCTTCTCGGGGCTCTGTGAAAAGCTCTCCCACCCTTCTTTCTCAACAACACAGGTTCGGTAGTTTAGGTTTCCTAGACAAAAACTCTTTCTCGAGCAAGCAGAGAGGATGAAATTTAACAGAGAACCTCAGGACTCTTTCCTTCCCTTTGTCTTATCCATGAATCCGGTTCTCTGGCCGTGCCTTTCTGTAGCAGGCCTGGAGCGCAGCCATTGCCCGGCATCAGCGCTTTGTCTCCACGGCTCTGCTGGCTGCTTGGCATTTAGCTTTGAGCCAGACCACTGGCACTTAAGGGACAAGGTTTTCAGGAACTGTGAGTCTTGGCATGTGGCTTAACGTGCCTCGAAACAGGTCAGATGGCAGGCCCACAGTTTGGAAATGGCACCCCAAGTCACAAGTCTCCTCAAACTCTCTGGCAAGGCTTTTTCTTTTAGGAACTACTTGTACGGAGGAATTACAAATACATCCCGAGGTCTTCGCTCCCCTACAGGTAGAGTTTTTGTCTCTACCTTCTCTAGACCAACAGACACCAGAAAGAATGTAAATAGCCCCTTACTTACAATATGAAGGAAATCCAGTGGCGTTGCCATGTGAAGATCCCAGTTCAGTTTATCCAGGATAATCTTCTCCATTCTGCGAATTTCAGCTGGAGAACAACCACAAAAGCTATCCCGAGCCAACACCTTCAGTACTGGAATCCTCTACAAAAGCCAACGCACAAAAGAAGTGAGAGAACCAGTCATTATAGAAATCCCACAAAACGCTTTGCGCCTGTCCTGGCAGGCGTCGCCCACCGTGCGCAAGCAAAGGCAGGATGGGGAGAGTTTTATGCTAAGACAACGCTAAGGTAGCAAGAAGGAAAAAAAAAAAATTACCTCATCTTCCTCAATGGTCTTTGCAGCAAGGAAGAAGCAGCTGATTGCAATACAGTTCAAGTACTTTGGACGGGCCTGGGTACAGAAGAGAAGAGAAGTCTCTGTGTGAACGCGATGCCAAAATTATGCATAATCCTTTCTGGTCGGACATCCTGAGCCCCAGGGTCTCAGCTGCCCATGCAATGCATTCTGGATCAGCAGGCTGACCTCCAACTACGCCACGGCGGTGGCAAGCTGTGCCGAGCAAAAATCCATGCTCCGTGACGTCAGGCAGAACAGCGATCTGCCAGCCCCGTGACCGTAATTGGCACCTGCTGATGCGCGGCGCTGGAGCGAAAAAGAGCTCGTTTTTAGGCAGCACAGTAGAAATAGGAAGGAGAAAATTGGGAGGGATTGTCACCTGGCAAAAAAATTTTCCTCCTGCTTCAGCAGAGCTCTGCCATTAGCACTGCTGGGGGTCAGACACAGAATAGGAAGGAAAAGAAGAGAGTTAAAAAGCGCTGTCCTTGCCTCGGGAAGTGTAAAACACCCATAAAAATCACCACTCGTGTCATTTCACCTGTGGCTCAGGGATTATCCAGGGAGAGCTGGTCCCTTCTGCACTGAGTTGTTTTAGGCAAGGTGAGTGAAACTAGGAGGGGAAAAGGTGATTTTTTTTTCCCCCCCAATGCATCAAAATCTCTATTATGGGCCTCGGTGGGGGGCGAGGGGGGAAGCAGGCTGCCCAGGCTGCAAGTATTCAGATGGTCCCTGTGGTGGCCCAGACCATGCGCACGCTCGGAACGTGGCGCATCTGCTGGAGTTTGTGCTTAGCAGCGATCTTTGTCACTTTGACCATCTGAGAAGGGACTTGGCTTCAGCATCAGTGTGAAAACCACAGGACACGGCCGCCTTCTCCTTGGTGGCTGGGGGCCAGGAACTGCTGAGGCACTGTTTCTAAACCTGGTTGCAGCTGTGTGAGCAGGCAGCTGCAGGGCTGTGTCCCCCCCCCACCCCCCCTCCAGCAGCCTGCGAGGAACTGGTCCTCTTCTGTCCACGTGGGAGATGCTGCAAGCAAAGGTAAGTGAAAATCCTGCACTGAAAATGTGTAAGGCTCCTTACAACCTGAACTGTTGCTGTCAATTTATTCTCGCTGGGTAAATTTTAGCGGATGCAGCAGAGCTATGGGGTGGTCAAAGGGTGAGATGCTGCACGTTACGTTCATGTAACGAGCTGTCAAGAAATCCAGAACACCGTTTCCAGAAAGCTACAGGAGAAGAACACAGGATTGTGTCCAAATGGAAGAGCTTTACCCACATTCAGCCTCAGTTCCTTACAGAGGACCATGCTACATTAGAGCTTTGGCTTTCTGGTGCCATTCAAACTTCAACTTCAATAGGTGCAGAGAACCCACGCTTGGGGGCGGGGGTGTGGGTGCACACCTCTGTGCATTGGGGTGTTGCTGAAAGCAAAGAGAATAAATTCCCTCAGGGCAAGACTGGAACTTATTCCTGACTGTGCAGGCAGGTTTGAAAACTGTCGGGTTAGCCCAAAATAATGTACAGCGAAGGACACCACCTGCGTCGTATTCAGCACGATGGGGTAACCGCCTTCGGGGCGGCTGGTCGAGTGATTTCAAAGTGTGTTCACGGTGAGGGAAGGGACTTATCTTAATAATAAAATCCCCCACGCTAGTGCCTGGTAAAAGAACCCAGGAGTTAAGCTGCATCAGAGGAAAACTGGGGGAGGGAGCACAAAGCCCTGAGCTGTTTGAACAGTGCGCACCCAGACAAAACACCTTTCCACATTCCTGCCCGCCGCCTGCGGCACGCAGTGGACTCCTTACTCACATTCTCATGCTTTCCTTGCAGACTCCTTGGCTGCTGCAAATTACTGAAAGAAAAACTGTACTCGAGGGCAGTGGCTGTTGTGGGCTTTAAATCTATTTCCCATCTCAGTATTTCAGTAAATGGGCTACTTTGAGAGCGCCTTCAAAGTAAAAACTTCCATGGCTTGTAATTAAAACATTGTCAGTATTTATTAATATTTAAAGGGTAGGTTAATGGATGATGTCACTTGCATTCTACCAAACTAAGTCACATGGAAATGCGAGGGCGCAGGCTGAGAATACGTTCTTCTGCTTACATCTCCTGATCTATCGCTTACCGAACAGCATTGGTGATGAGATCAGACACAGATGCAGATGAGACAGCAGATTTGCGGAGCGCAGGATGTAACTGAGCAGATGAGAGATTTTAAAAAAAAAAAAAAAAAAAAAAGAGGTGGCTACCCAAAGGCTGACTTCACAACTCAAAGCCAGGGGTTTTGGGTCGACCCACGGTGTGTTCAGTCACTTGTGCGGGTGCAGAACGCGGCCGAGGCACAGCCCCTCTGACTCGCTTCTGCGGCAGGCGTGCGGGGACCGAAGAGCAGCAGAGCCCGGTTGCAGGTAGCCCAAGTGCTGATTTTTAACTTGTCTTTTTTTTTCTTTAAATAGTTTCTGTGGCATAACAGCCTTAAAACCACATGGGCCTATGTATTCTCCGTCCCGTTCGGCACAGCTGGAGCGGACAGCCTGTCCCTCGGAGGGCCTCCTGCATCCATGCTGGCTTGCCCCTCTCCTTCGTGTCTGTCTGACCCGACAGCGGTCTTAAGTCTGTCAGACTGGCCGCAGAGCAGGTTAGTCGTGAATTGCTTCCCCAAAAAGCCATCACCTCTGGCTGTGTCTTCTTCCCCTGGTTTATTTTTGGGGTTGTTTTGTTTTGTTTTCCCCATTTCCCTGCACTAGCACACTTGCCAGGCCCAAACTTGTCCTCAACCATTTATTTGTTTCCTCCAGCTAGCTCACTGCTAGCAGGTGCTCCCGGCCATTCTAGGTGGTACAAATGAGAGGGAATGCAGTTAAAACACCAGAGAAATTTTAAGAGGTGAGCAGGGACTTTCCCTGACTTTTCTGTCAGAGGGCATTGGCCTTGGGTTTGTAACTGTGGGCGAGCAGGCGTTTCCTTTAGCTTTATGAGTCTGCCTGGGTTAAGGTAGAGACTGTTCTCTTTTTACCTAAATTATACCCTCTATGCAGCCTCTTTTTGTGATTGCTTAAAGGAACGGGTACAGTACTGAGGCAAATACACCATTCAAACCAGGCTGAGAGCCAGCCCGTAGCTGGAGAGGAAGGGTGCTGCTTTTCTCTCGGGTTAACAGACATTGCAACTCATGAGCTGAGGAAACAGGCAGAACAGGGGAAAGAGGGAAAAATACTCTTGGCGGGTACAAGCACCAGGTCGGTTCCCCGAAAACTGCGTGTTCCCGTTAAAGCGACGGCTGTTTTCACCCGGTGAAAAATGACTGCAGGAAGAATCTGCCCCCCAAAAGGTGCCAGTTCCACAACCTGACCTGAAGCTCCTAGAGCAGTGCAGGTACCATCCTATACGTGAGTGAGAGCGGAGGGGGGGAGTGAGCGTTTCCATACAGCCCCAGCACTGGGACTGTACACAGAAATAGCTGAGTAGGTGGAATAAATCTATTTCAGTTTATGTATCGGCAAATATTTACCTTTACTGCAGCTAAAAACCTGTCCAAAAGGCTGATGGCCAGGGCGAGCGTTTCTGGATAAAGGTGGAACTGGTATTTGAGCTTGGCCAGCCACTGAATGACCTCATCCCTCTGCTTTGGAGAAATGGCTACATCCTGTTGGAGAGAAAAACAAACTGTTCTTACCCACAGGCTGAGCGAGTCAGAAAAGCCCAAGTCACTTAGCATGGAAACGAAGCCTCCTTTGGAACAGGGGGTGTGGGACTCGAACCAGCCCAAATGACCACTTGGTTCTTGCCGTTACTTACCCCATCCCAAGAACCCTGCCCTGGAAAAGACAACTTCCCCTACAGCACCCTCAGCTGTCACTCAGAAATTTGACTGCAGAGTGGGGAGAAGAGGAAGGATGTCTTGTAGTTCTTGCGCACCGGCAGGGTGTTCTCTGGCTTAGCTCCAAGAAATTTAATGGGGTTTTTTAGCCTCCTCAGAGCCAGGTAGATGCACAGAGATGCCCAGCCTGAACCCAACCAGACGAGCTCTGGGAGCCAGGCAGGGGCGCAGCTCCTGAGGGGAAGGACAGAGTTGGTTGGTTGAGAGGAAAGGGTTATTTTTCCTTCAAATGACGGGAATATTTTTAGCTTAGTATATGTTAAAAAAGGAAAACTGTCAACAGCTTACAGAAGACCTTTAGCAGTACAGTTAACTGTGAACTGGGGCAAAGCAGGTACAACTTCACACCAAAAATTTTTTGTTGGGCTGGTGGTTTTGGTTTGTTTTGGTTTTTTTTTTAACTTTTTGGCCCAGTCACCCCCATTGATCTGTGTGGACCACAGCTGCATTTCTACTGCACGTACAGATCAGTCATTGACATAAAATCTTTCTCTCTGACTCTTCAGAAATCCTTACAGCTTTTCTAGAGCCTCTCAGTTGAACCAAGTAACTCTGCTCTCCCTTCAAGGGGGGGTCATCGGGGCGATTAGCAAGGATGTGTTTAGAAGTGAGAAATGAAACTAAATTTTTTTCTGTTACGCTCAGCATCCTTGTGCTCTTTTGGCTGCTGCTGAGGTGGGTTAAGAGAAAGAAACAGAACAAAATGCTGGCTGACCAGTTAGGGTGGGGAAGGAAGCTGAGGGCTCACATGGGCACACGTCACTGCTGGGCTGGGTTGTAGCTGCTGTCCTCCCAGCAATAACACGGCGGGGCGGGGGGGAGTAGGACAATTTTAGAAAAGAACAACACCCACCACTGATGCAAAATGAACACTTTGGGCTCCACGGGTCACCACAGTACCTACCCCGTGCCTTACCCAGACAGTCCCGTGCTGTGTTAGGGGCCTGCTGACTCCCCTCCCAGTGCAGGGGAGAAGGCATGGGAGAGCAGTGTGCTGCATCACAGGCAGAACTGTGACTGCCCGGGGGCCTCCAGCAGGACCCCGGCTTCCCCCCTCCCCTGGTGAGGTGCAGCGTGAGGGCTTTACTGTCTGAGTCCCTTCCTGGCTGGTGCTGAGCCCCACCTTCACCGCCCCGTGGGACAGAAAGGGCAGGCAAGGGAGGGAGCCCCTGGGGCTGTGTTCTGGGCTCTGTGACAGTGGGGGCACAGCCGGTTACTGCTGCTCGCAGACACCCGGCCCGCCCAAATGCGGCCCAATTCCCTTGGAAAAAAACACAACAGTAAAAACCACAACAGTAACAGTGCTGCTGTAGCAGGGATCTTGCCCAAAGACGCAGGGTTGTGCAACCTCCCAGCTGTAGGAGCTGGGCTAATGAAGCAGTGCTACCTCTGCCTGCAGACGGTGCCTGCGGTGCTCCCCGGAGGAGAGCAAAGTCCGGCCTTGTTTTCTCTCCTGAAGCCCTGATGCTGCAACGGCATCAGCAGGACTGGGTGTCCGATCCAGATGGGCCCCTGGTCTCAGCTGGCACCTCTAGATGCCACTTGACTGTAGCATGGCTTTTTTCAAAAGCACCTACCTACTGTTTTTCAGGAGATAAGAGGAAATATGTTTCCTCTGCTCCAAGAAATAACTTCTTTCTAAAATCGTTATTGCAATTTAAGGGTGAAATGTGAGCTCCACCGAGGGCCATGCTTGTTCAATACACGCTGGGTGTATAATGAATGCATCACACAGCAGTAAGGAGTTTATTAAATGCTCTGCTAAAAACATCTTTTGGAGAGCGGGGCAGGGACCTAGAATGTATCTGGAGAAAAAAATGGGCAATGCTGTGTTATTTACAGGCTGTCCTTACCGAGCACTTGCGTGTAACAAAGCAAGGCCTGCACAGCTGAACCTAAAACGGGCAGCAAAGGGAGGAGTGATAGTTAAGATGAAGTTCTGCATTGCTTTCTTCATCGTGCTTGTTTTTAAATGGAAGGAGGCAAAGCCATAGGAGAGGGCTTCTCAGCACAGCCAGGTTTGGACAATACTGTGGAGTTAAAGGATTGGAAGCAGCTTAACAGATCGTTTTGGATGTGCAGCGCCTGGGTGAATCCAGCAGGTAAGCTCACCTGCTAAAAGCCAACCTGAAACCAACCCATCAAACCACATAAACTTGATTTAAAAACCTGCCTCCGACTCTTCAATCACCGCCCTGGCCCTGCTGCAGCAGCTTTACCTGTGAAGCCAGGGGGAAGGGGCCTGGGCCCTCGGCTGGCAAGGGGGCAGCTGCATCCCGGGGGCAGTGGCCTCCATTTCCCCCGCGTTCCCTCCTGCAAGCACAACATCTGCTCTGGAGCAGGGGGCGAAAAAGGCATCTGCTGTGCTCCTTGTGGGGGAGGCAGGGCCACGCCTCAGCAGCACTGAGGGGATTTTTCCCATCCCCTTCTACTCCCAGCAAACCCCATTCCTGCTTGATCCAGGCAGGAACAGGCACCAGCTTCACTGGCTCCTGGTGGTGGCTGTCCTGGCTCAGCGCCGTGTTCCCTGTGCCTGCCAACGCGAGAGCTTCAGCCTTCTGCTAAAGACAGCATGGTAGGAAGGGTAAGATTGTCTTTTCCATGCTGCCTCTCGGTCTTTTGTCCTCCCCAGGCCTGTCCTGACACCTCTTCCCCCTTCGTGGGCAGCGCGAGGCCAAAAGGCAAAATTTCAGGCTCGGGAGTTAAGCTTTAAAGGGCGAGGCTGTAACATACGGAACAGCAGCTGTGAGCTCAGCCCCTGGTAACGCGTGTCCCTTCCGTGTGAAAAGGAAACCGTGTTTAATCTAAACCACTGAAAACCAACACTGCATCTAAGCAAGATATAAAATTTAAAAAAAAACCCCAAACCCAGTTGTCCCCCCCCCCAGAGCACTGTGTTCCACAAACCCCACTGCTCCTTCCCAGCAGGGCAAGGAGCTTCCCCCACAAACCCACCCATCCCTCTCCCCCAAGGGTGCACCGTGCCATCCTAGTAACACAAGTAAGAAATGCAGCACTGTAAAATTAATTAAGCACTGAGGTTGCTGTTCCTTAGTTACATGAAATTAAAAGCAAAACCGAGACACTACGGTGGCTGAAAGTAAAAAAAAGTCCCTTTGGGCTGAAAAGCAAAAATTCCTCTCTGCTGCAGAAGTACTTTCCCACAGGCGTCGCCTTCGGCCGCTCCCCGCGTCCATGTGGGCCCAGCTCTTTGTTTTGTCCCCACAAATCCAGAACTTGTGTCCCCCGCCCTGGGGGTGGAAGAGCGCGATAGCCGAGCCTGATGGCTTTAATTAGGGAAAAGTAGCCCAAGCCCAGCAGCAGACTCTGCTTTCACGCAGGAGGTTGCTCCGAGGCAGACCTAACAACCACCCTCGGGACCGAAGGACAATCCCTCTCCTCTGGCTGGCGCTCTTCCCCCACCCCTGAGGGGTTTTTTTAGAGGGGAGGCCAGACCAGAGCAAGGCCCAACCTACAGCCCTGGCTGCCCACCCCAGCACCGAAGGTGAGCAGTCGCCATCGAGTGACACTGCTCCCAGCTCCTCACCACAGTCCCCGCCGGGATGGGGCGCCCGACTGAGCCCCGGTCCTCGCCGTGCGCGGCTGCGGGTGCCCAGGACCCCCAGCTGTGCGGGGGCACCACCTCGCCCGCCCCCATCCCACCCCAGCCCTCGCCTGTGCAGGCGCTGGAGCGCTCATCTCCGGACTGGTGCCCATGAAGCACGAGGGATTTCAGGACTGGTTTGCTATGCAGGGAACACCCCGCGGAGCACGGGCGGGACGCTGGCGAGCGGGACTGCCCGACCCAGGACCTCCCGATGGAGTTCTACCCAGAGCGAAGGGAATTCTACCGAGCGCAAAGGGAGGCCGCGCTGCCACCGCACCGCCTCAGGGCAGCGTTTGCAAAGCGCCCTGCAGGCTCACAGCCCTTTGCTGGCAGCTCTCCCTTCGTCTGCCCCATGCTTGGGACCGACAGCGATGTGCAACGCGGCGGGCCGAACGCTCCTGCAGAGCGTGAGCGAGACCAACCGCTGCTCTTTACTCCTTCCCTCCTCTCCATCCTGCCTAGTCCTGCCCAGCACCTCCGTACGACAGCAGAAGGTTTCTGCAGCCCTTCCCTGGCTCCCACCTGCGGAGCGCGCAAACACCCCCGTCTGTCGGGAAGCCGGTGGGAGCGACGGCCAGAACGCTGCTCACAACAAGCCCTGCCGGTATGGGCGCAGAATCAGAATCGGCCCATCAGGTGGGCAAACCTCTCAAAGCTGTTCCAAACCCACCCGTGAGCGACAGATCTGTGCCGCCTTTCCCAAGCGGAAGGCGTGATGCTAATCCCCACCCTTCCAGAGCACAACGGCGTGCGTAAACCCATCGGTTTTGTTTCAGTGTGAAATAAGGCACCCCGCAGAATGAGGGAGCTAACGGAATGCTTGGGGGACACATGGGGACGCGGAGGGATGTCAGCTTCTCTCTTTTCCTTGCGTGAAGCAGGGGTACACCACGTTGAGCCGCTTCCTGCCGTTATTTGCGTGATTCCTTATCAAGAAATACCGTGTCACCCTATCGATGAACGTGCCTTGAAATGCTGTCAGTGAACGTCCCTGACCTGGCAACCCTGCCGCGGGGCACGCTGCTCGAGACAGCAGGGCCGGAGGCTGTGACGTGGGCTCCAGAGGGCGAGCACACTGCAAATCCTCTCTAAGAATACCTGAGGCTTCCAGAAAATGCAGTCTAAACAAAAAAAAATAATATTATCTGTGAACTCAAACATGACTCAATTTTATTGCTGCCTAATCTAGGAAAAACACCTTACCTGGCCTTTTTTTTTTTTTTTCTTGAGTATCTGCTGTCCCTGAGGGAGATGTTTTGCTCTCTCCCCTATTTGTTTCTGCCTGCTCCCGCTGCGGGCTCCTCCGGGAGCAACCAGGTGACCTTTATCAGGACCAGGAGGCTTCTGAAAAGGGCAGCTGTAAACACCACAGCCAAACCCCTCCTTCCTTGGGTCGCAGGGGCGCCTGTGCTACCCCAGAGCAACCCATAACGGGCACCCACCAGCTTGCTTCTCCCTTGGACCAGTTGGGAACTGGAGGTGCTCTCCTGATGCCCTTCAGACGAGGTGTTTTGGCAGGGTTTGCCTGCGGTTCAGCGGCGCAGCAGAGAGCCCAGGCGGCCTCTGCCATCTGCACTGTCACGAACAGCGGGGCGAGAGAGGACTGCCTGGCAGAGCAGGAGAGCTGGATGCGTTAGCCAGCGTTTTACAGAAACGGTGACTCGGTCCCCAATTTGCCCGCAGGGTAACAGGCAGCAGGAGGTTAAAAGAGCGACCCAAGGTCGTGTGCTGAGACAGTGGAAAAAATGGAGATAAACTGAGGTCTCCTGGTGCCTCAAGAGGTACAGGGAACCAACAGGAAGAGAGAAAGAGCGAGCTACAACGGGCAAGAAAGGAAAAGTGATAGAAGTGACACTGTGTTTCTGTATAAAATAAAATAAAATCTTGGCTTACACACCTCTCTGCTGCCAAGTTACTTGGTAACATGCAAAAATCAACCTTTGACCAGTCCTTACTGCTTGATTTCTCAAGCCTGAATCACATGAAAACGTCTGAGTGTCATCTGCATATTGTATAACCCAAGGGCGGGGGGAGGGGGGAAGAAAAAACCAAATACATTCAGAAGCCCAAGGAGGGTTCCAGGCTCAGCCCACCTATTTTTTCAGGCTGAAAAGCCCCCGTGACACCTGGCTTTGATATATCGCAAACGCCTGGAGCCAGTGGCCTACATTTAAGGGGAGGGAAACTGCAAGAAATACAAATGCTTGTAGGAAATGGGAGTTTTCAGACAGAAAGTAAAAAAGAAACAGAAAAATCACACACGTTATCAGGACCGAAGTCCCCAACAGATTCTGCATCCTGTACTAAAAATTAAAGTCTTCCTGTTCCTGTAACTATGCGTTTCTTCCTTCCTTTCAAAGACTGACACATATTCAGAAACTGGATTTGTTCCGGTTTCAAACATTAGAACCAAAAATGTCTCCTAGAGAGTCAAAATGGAAAGTTTACTCCCGGAAAACAGTTACAGTGTACCTCCGGTCTGATCATTAGATTTTTTTGTAGACGCACTCAGATTTTCTCATTTGCAAACCAGATGACTTCATTAAAACCCCTTCTGTAGTCCGTCCACCTTTGCAGCGAGGCAGGGAAAAGTCACACACGCTTCGGGTTGCCAGAGCTGCTACGCAGACGGATGCAGATTTCCCGACTGCCACGGGAAATAAACAACAGTTCCAGGCACCTGAGGCTTTAGGCTACTGCAGCTGTTTTCAAAAGGCGGCAGTAGATGTTGCGGAATCTGACCTTCCCTCCAGGTATCGCAGAAAACGGGGTAATTCACACCCAACGCCTGTGACCGCGGCGTTGCCCAAATGGATGCTGCCCAAGCGGCGCTGGAGGATGTGACAGTTTGCAAATTCGGGCGTCACCAACCGTAGGAACAGGGAGAAAGGCACGACTACAGACAGAGGGTCTCCAGCTGCACGGGAGCGCCCTAGAGCAGACAGCTGTGTTCACCCTCGCTTTTAAATCTGAGCGTGGTACATTTTGCACATACGCAGACAGGGATTTCAATCCAATTCCACCATTATTTACCACTAGAAAACATTTAATGCTATGGCATTCCAGCTGATACAGCGACGTCTGAACTGACAGGTAGGAAAGCATAAAGAAAAAGGTTACAGAGGCAACACAGTTTGGGGGGGGGGGGGGAATTCCCAGAATAGAAACCTTCGGGTGAGAAGCAGAGAGGGGCAGGAAACGCTCCCAAGCACGGACCTCAGCAATATTGTCGAAGTGCAGGGAAGGAGGGGGGAAGAGATCCTTCCTCAGCATGACACAATCGCACGCTAACAGGACAAACTTGGTATTTGTCCAGGCCAGACCTGAGACTGTGCTGCCGAGCACAGCTTTACGCTGGCTTTAGCCACCAGGCTGCGTCTGTACCTGATCCTACTCCAACTTTTCACCGGAGGCAACAGAGCTGCCTCCCCAGTTTTGTGTTCGGCAGTCGGCCCCCTTAACTTCTCTTGGGTATTTAGCACGGGGGCCAGCACTGCGCGAGGTGCTGCAGCCCTCAGCCGCGGTGACGTGAAGACCCCTGGGCAGCAGGACAACTGCTCCTCAGCACGGGCAGGGCTGAGGTTAGCCCTGCTGCTGCAGCGACGGCTCGAACGTGGCACAGCTGGGGAACCTCATCTTCAAAGGGTGACAATGCCATCCCGTGAGGGAGGGATTGCTAGGAAGCCACCAGAATCAACTTCACCAAGGCTAAAACGCGAGCGCCTCGTCCCTGTGAAATCGTCACACAAGAATCTGGTTTGGTTACGCTCTCCCAGTCCCTAACCTATCTCGTTATACTATAATCTTATCTCCCTACATTATAATCACTAACCCCGGGAATACTGCCAGCGTGGAATAACAGGCTGGTTTACCATAAACCAGGGTCTTAAACTGTACGTGCCCGAAGACAGCCACAGCTACAATATATGCAACACCTCCGACACCCAGGTCACTTATTTGGAAACCTAAGTGTGGATTAACAAAATGAATACCGAGCCCCTTAAAAACATATTTGTTCCTACACAACAACAGCAGTTTCTTGTCTGCCAGAGAGGAAAAAACAAACCCCACACTTTAGCTTTGACAACAGCTGACGTACTTGGGTGAACATTTTATGTGAATCAGACCGGATCTGAGCCCATTAGCGAGGTTCTTTCTGCCCAACTCAGCAACGAAGTACCAGGAACTCTACAATACCTGTCCTCACGTTTCACATTTTGTTTTGAACACAACTCTGTGGAGTCCACAGGCATTTCTGAGTGCACATGCTAGGCAGGCGCCTCCTCCGCAAGGCACACAAACGCAATTGGGGCTGGGTAAGGCCATGAGCAACCTGGCCCAACCCAGCTGGCCCTGCTGCAAAACTTGAGTGGGAGGTTGGACTATGGACCAGTGCGGTCCCTTCCACCCGGAATTCTCCTCCAGTCCCACCAAAATGCTCTCTCCAGGACAGCCCAGCACCTGGCACTGCTTCCCTCGACACAAGCCTGCACCCTGCTCCATAAATAGTCCTCTGACAGTCAGGGGGGCTCTTCCTGAAGGAGACAGTGCCTTGCCAAGTTAGACCTCGTCTGGCTTCAGCTGATTCAGCTGCAGCCTGCCCTGCAGATCTGGGCGGATTTACACCAGGGGGGAATCTGGCTCAGGATGGGAACAGGCGGCGATGCCAGGCTGTCGCTGCGAATGCGCTGTTTCGGGGGGAGGCCTGAGCTAAGCCAGCGGCAACGGCTCACGCCAGAAGACGTCGCTTCGTGTGGAAAGCAACCAGCACTACAACGCTGTTATCAGTGAGCTTAGTCCAAGAAAATGAAGCTGCTTTGAAGAACTGTTGCAGAGTTGGTGCCCCCTAGAAACAGGCGTTAATTGCCCGCACAGTTTGTAAAATGAATTTAAGGCAACATACGCACGTGCTTTCACACGCAACAGCAGAGATCTAACGTCGTGTGCTGTGCCCCTGATTGCAGGTATGTCCCCCTGATAAAGAAGTAATCATTTACTTCAGAGGCCGATTTCCCAGGTCTCAGCAGAAGGTATCTTCTCCTGCGACAGCTTCAGTTGTTCACAGAAAACCAGACCAGAGGACAGTCTCATGCCTTTACTAAGATGGAAGATGTGAAGAAGAAACGTTACCTGATTGGGCTGAATTTTCGGCACATGTGCTTTCCACATTTGAGCTTCCCTAGAGATTGCCGTCTCCAGAAGGAGAGACAACCTCTGGCTCTCCAGGGGTCCTGAAAACTTCATGGTAACCCTTGGATCCACCTGCCACCCAGCTGGATACAGCTACCTGCAAAACCAAAGACAGCCTGGTGAAAAACTGAGCCATGCCTATCCGGTAAACTGAGCAAAAGAAAGCACGAAGGTGACTAAAGCTGCATAAAAACGGCCCAGGCTCATCAGTAACACAGACAGCGATCGGGTAACTCAGCAATCCTACCCAAGGAACCCCAAACCAGTCGGCTCAGATTCAGATGAAGCTGGGCCAAAACTGTCGACAGGTCTCCAACACCTCCATGGGCCGGAGAGTCCTGCCACCTCGATGCCTTCTGCTTCTCGGTTATGTAGGTGATCAAGCAAGACCTCTCCCACTCCAGCAGCACTGAAAGTTGGGCTGTTTTACGAAAAATACTTGAGAAGAGGGAGGAGGTGTCTAGCAAATATAAAAGGGGATTTCAGTGAGTTGGTTGCCCTGGCCCACATCTCGCTGCAGTTAAAACCCGTCTACCTGTGACTTCGAGGGAAGTTAAGGCTGACATTGAAATGTTTTTCAAAACTCCCAGCCTTAGGAGTCTGGTTGGTGCCAGCCTTACCCCAGTACTCTCAGCAGCAACAAGAAGTTCCGTGCAACACAGAGGAATGCTTGTGTGAGAATTTAAATTATTTACAAGCCGAAGCCCGACAAAAAGATCAATGTTTTCCCTCTCCGCACAGTCTGGTTTGCAGCTTCTCACGGAAGCTGCGCCCCGGTTCATGTGCATTGCAAAATGTACCAGGGAGTTCAGGAAGGTTCCCCTCGGGTCGAATCACTCTGAACATACGTTAGATCCGCAAAAGTTGAGGGCACATCTCTAATTTTAGATAGGAAATGTGTTTTAAAAGAGGAGGAAAAGCAGCAGACCCAGCGAGAGCCTTTGCAAAGCACGGAACGATGACAAGCCGGGTAAGCGACGGTGAAAATTTCAGCAAGGCCGAGGGTACTCAGAAACACCTGCTTCTGCTGGCAGAAGCGACGATAAAAAAGCGTGCCATCTAAAGCAAAACACCTTGCTGTACACAAAACAGAAGAAAGGGGTTCTCCTGGCCCTAGTGCGGCCTCACTAGCAGGAACAGTGTCAAGAAACATGTACATTTGAAATGAAAAACAAAGCAGAAGTAAGATTCTTTTTTTTTTTTTAAACGACGACAGATTCTACCACCTGCTTTCAGATGGAGAAGACGGCCTGATTGAAAAGGTTATTCAAATTGTTTCTAATACCGCCTACCATTCCTCTGGCCGCAAATTTCTTGGCAGTATTGAATCACTTAGGCAAAACAATTCAGCCCTGAAGGGTAAATCCCTGGGAAAGTTATTTAAACTTCCAATTCCTTCTGTGAGCTCTTGTGAAATCTGCAACAGGTGGATATTGGCCAAACGCTAGCCGGGCTATTTCATAAAGACCGGCTGGTTACTACTGGAGTTTATGCTGTATTTATAGGGAATAAGGCAACATGTTGAATCAGAAAATAAACAAAATTGACAGTGAAAACAAGCAGTTTGTTAGAAATAATAACAACAGCAGCTCTGAACAAAGGAAGATTCCCACTGCTAAGGGAAAGGGTAGAACAAATATTTTTCTTTATCAGGGTATAGGAGTTTGTAATGGGCGCGATTCACACAGAACCTGCACGAGACATGAAACCGCACTCAAGTCCCACTTACAGCCAAGCGGGTTTTAAGTGGCAAATAAACGCCCAGCCTCTCGGTCCTGAACAGAAACCCCTTTTATGCTGGATTTTTATAAAACAAATGCTTCCCCACGAACAAAGGGGAGGCTGTCCTGGCTTGGCGCAACCCTACACAAGGTTTCCAGCCCGTCAGTGTAACCACCCAAGGTGATTGGGGCCATATAGGGATTTTTTTTTCCCCGTGATTCCCACAAGGGCTCAAAATGCTCTGCAGCATCTCTCAAAATCTCTTCCCATCCACCCCCAAATGGCTGAGTATCACTGTGGACTGAAAAATCCCTATTAAAAGTTCTCCACTTGACGAGAGGGAAATTCTGCCTGGGAATAGGTGAAACCATGCTCCTCTGAACAGAACCGTGGCTTGAGCTTATTTATGTGCATTTACTCGGTTTTGCACGTCTTTTTTAAGCCTCGGGGTGATCCTGATGACACTCATACCACTGTGAACGGGGCTGCCAGTGAAGGGCAAACAGGGACGCACATTGACAGCCTCCCTTCCCCAGCTCATTCCCCCGGGTGCTTCATTAGCATCTCATTATCCTCCCATCAGAGGCTCCATGTTTCCTTGTGGGCCAGGCTGGTTCCCAAAGGCCGGATCACCCACCATTTCCAGAGCCACCTAAAGCCCTGGGAAATGAGGACAGCAGCGATGAGGGAACCGATGGAAAAAAGCAATTCAGATTGCGGGTGCAGGGGGAGTATTTTGTCCCCTCCGGCATGCAGGGGAGCAGCCAGCAGACAGGGCTTGAGCAGGGGGAGCCCGCATCGCAGAGCGTAGCCTTCCCGCCTTGCAACTCAACAGCCCCAGAAAAGGGGGATCCCCAGGCCCGTGCAGAGCAGGAGATGGATTTGTTTGCTTGGGTTTTTTAATTTATTTATGATTTGACTGAGCCTGCAGATCGTCAGTCCCCCTGCAAGGGACATTTTTAGTGAGCAGTGATGGCAACTCTTCTTGAGCTGCCAAGGGGAAAAGAGAGGGGAAAAAAATAACCTTTCCTTTCTGAACTAGGGAGGTAATTCAGTGAGGGCTGAGGCACAATAACCTTTATAAGGAAAAAAAAAGAAGAGGCATGACGTGCTTGAAAGTTTCCCTTGGAGCAACAGTGGTGCGCAGACTTTTCCAGCACCGAGAGCATGCCAGGCAACTCGCCAGGCACCCTGAGGGCTGAAACGAGTTTGCATCTAAATTTGCATAGCTCTTAATCAGATAAATGCATGCCATTTAAAAAAAAAAAACAAAACCTGCCAGCATGCTCTACATGTATGCAGCGCTTCACAGAACACCAGGGAGCCACTGCAAGAGAGGATGAGAAATGGGATGGCTGGCAGAGCTTCCCGAAATCCCGTGTGTGGAAGTCAGGTGAAGACCACGGAGGGACTGGACTTTTCTCCCTCTGCTCAGATGGAAATGGTAAAACCTGAGCATTGTAGAAAAGCAACGTCAAGGCTCTCAGCAGCAGTGAAGATACTCATGAGCGTAGCAGGTATCTCTGCAGAGAACAGCAGTACCAACAGGGGGGCTGAGCCTGCCCCCAACAGCAAAGATTTGCTCCAGCCAAAAACTTGTACGAATTTTTCTGCAGCTGAGCCCAAGAGACCCACAGCTGGAGGAACTGCCCAAGCTGTGACAGTCACCATAAACCAGCTCACCCTAGCTTTCTGTTTCCTTGATTTAAAATTAAACTTTAGCTCCAGGGTGGTGGGGTTGTGGGTTGTTTTATTTTTTTCCCCCTGTGGTCACTTTGGGAGTTTTTAAGCCACTGTTCAAACAATTCCTTAAAGTTTCTTAATCTTCACTGGGAGGCCAACTGGCTACACCGAACCTTCCTAAAGATCAGCTGGGGAGTTAGTGAAGTGAGGAGAAGTGAGCCAAGTCAACGCATTGGCTTTGTTTTGACGTCTCCTGTGAGCAAGGTCACAAGCTGCAGGTTGACGCTCTGCAATTAGCGAGTCAAAACCTTGGTGTGAGGCTTTCACTTGTGAGAGGAGTTAAAAATCGCCCGCTTATCCATTAAAAATACCCTGGCTTGCTCTGTAAAATGTAACCCATCTCATGAAGATCTCTTTTTGATCCAAGTTTATAGCTAACTTTACTTAAAGAGCTACTTTCAGTTTCCCTGGAGAAGTTTTACGCTGGTAAGTGCTGCAGGCTACGGTTTTCATGAGCGCTTTCGCGTTTGCAGTAATTGGGGCAGACAGCTACCCTAGCCAGAAACATTGCTGGATTTTGGGGGGAGCGTGTGTATTTGTGTAGGATGCAAAATAGTCGAATTTTTTTTTTTTTTTTTGGATTTGTAATCACTCGCACTGACAATAAAAAGTGCTTCCTGCAGACAAAGGATGCAGTTAGAGGAACATATTATCCACTGGCAGAATCATAGAATCATGAAATCATTTAGGTTGGAAAAGACCTTTAAGATCGTCAAGCCCAACCGTTCCCCTAACCCTGCCATTAACAACAAGCTCTTAACACAGTTCCTGATTTTCCCCTGCCTCCAGCTGCACTTCAGCTGTGCTAATACAACTGCACTGTAAATAGGATCACTGAAATCATTCAGGGCAGTAATAAAAACCTCTTTTGTTTTGGTTGTGGGTTGTTTTTTGGTTTGGTTTTGGTTTGGTTTTTTAAATATAAGTCATTTCACAAACAATTAACAAGATTTCTAGGACTAGAGGCAGCCTAAAACCCCCTGTCTCTATTTTACGCATAAACCCAGGTGGGTATTCTGGACGAGAGGGGTAATTCCAATGGAGCTTCACCACCACAGGCATTTCTGCAGATCTTTGTAAGTATTTTCAGCGATGAGCAGCCAAATCTGCTTCAGCTTTAGCAGGCAATAATAGAATCTTACAGATGACCTGAAAACAAGACTTTTCTGGGCGGGGGAGGAAGGCGAAGCAGAAGGAAGAGAGGAAGGCAACTGAATTCCTCCGAGCTCCAGCCAGCCATCTGTGATTTCAAATGATCAAAACGCAGTTTGCACTGCTAGAAGAAATTGTCTGACTGCAAGTTGTGATTAGAAATTTCAAAGCTGTGGGCGGGGGGGGGGGGGGGCGTGTGGGATGGATGTTAATTTTAGTATCTGGGGCTTTCTCTTAGCTTAACTCTTTCCTCACCCCACGTCAGTAAAGCAGTCTGGAAATTTATGCCAGACAGAGGTAAACGCCTACAGCGTTGCTTACATCTGAGAAGAAAAAAGCAGCAGGCATAAACTACTTTTACAATTTTACATTATTTCTGTGCCCGTAACAGCTGCAAGAGGACGATGATTCTGTGGTTCAGACAGTAAAACTTCCCGTGAATGCCTCACTGCTGGAAGTCAGTGCCTAGCTTTTTGTCTTTTCTACTTGCCAAAGTGCAACCTGATGCGATAGCGATAAGCAGAGGATGGGCGTGGGTTAAGATCAACTGGTTTGAGTTGTGGAAAGTAAATCATGTTACAGCCCGGTCAGTGGAAGTAGCTTGACAGAGTTGTGAGACAATATACGATCTTTTTCAAGTTAATGATTGGGAAAAAGATGCCTGGGATACAGTTTCACATTTTGACATCGAAATAAGCGAGTGCATTTGAAACAAGGAACTTCCATAGAATGAAATACTAACACGGGTTAAAATAAGAATGCGTTCCCCCATGAGAAATGCATTAGTAGCAAATGCAAACATACCACAGGTACGCACATGGTATTGCACCTTTAACAAGCAGCGTGTTTGGCTTGTGTATAAGCCAGGCCTAAATTCGGAAAGAGGTAATTTTATTCAGGCTGGGAAATGAAGAGGGCCCTTGCCGTTCGCCTGCGTGACTCACCCAGAACTCACTCCCACAACCTGCTACAAAGGCAAGCCTGTGAGATATTTTGGCAGCACCGTTCGGGCAGGCTCACGTACATCACACACTAGCCGCTGCTTTTCCTCCACCCAGATTTTTTTTTTTTTTCCTGGGAGCACAAATAAAGTTGACCTCATTTTAGTGCCGGTTTTCCAAACTGAAGGATTTTTTCCAAATATTTTAAAGAAACCTGCCAGTTAAAAAACGCAGGCCTGCAACTGCGAAAAGAGAATGCCGAGCAATGTTTTGATGGGAGGGAAGGGAGGCGTTTGAAGCCTGTTTTGAAACCGAGAAATCCCAGGGCCTGGCTAGCAACTAGGGAGGAGGAGCAGGAGCCCTCTGGAGAGGGCTGCTTCATGACCAGCAGCAGTACGCTCCTCTCACCATCGTCTTCCAGGTCTATTCTGCTCAAGAAGGAAAGCTCAGATGGAATTTGCCACTGCGCGGGAAACACTTTTAGATTCATACAGCAATGTGGTAGTAGAAAACATAAACATCTTCGGTTCTTCACGGTATTCCCTAAGGGTAGCAAAAAAAAAATCATCAAGAAAACAGGGGGAATAATTCAGGGCAAAAAAAAAAAAAAAAGCCTGGATGAGGGTGTTTTTAAATAGGAGGGAGGGTGCCACGGAGCCACGGGTGAGGGCGGTGGCATAAAGCTGCTGTCTGATGGCTGTCACTCGGGGGGTTCGGCAGGTACAAGCTTGAGCTGTTTTTTTTTTTTTTACAGCAGCCACCGCTTTGTAAAATCTATGCCTGCAGCCCAGCCTTTTCTCTCCCACGCCCGGGGACCGTAAACCAGACTGGTTCTAAGAAATCTCTGCTGCACTTTGTTCCCCAAGCCTCACGGCTGACACCAGGGCTTTGCTATGTAAGGGAAACTTAAATGGTATTTTCCAAAGTAGGGACTTTTAAAAAGCAAGGTGGAAGATGAACTCCCGACTGAACTTGCAGACAATGTCACCATTCTTCCCTCCTGGCGAGGCAGGCACGCTTCCAGACCCATGCCTGCCCTACCCCCTTTTCTAATGGCTCCGGTTGGAAATGCCAGAGGAGGTTTGCATTTCCTTTTGGTCTCGGCAACTGCCAAGACGAGTCCGTCCAAGAAGCCCAGAAAGGCCTTTGGTCACCAACGGCTGAAATTTTCTGTGCCACAGCTCGCGAGTGATGCGGACAAGCTGTTTCAATCACAGCTCCTTTCCCTTCGAGGCAGTGTGTGGCAACATACCAAGTAAACTGCGGATAAAAGGTAAACTCAGAATCCAGCCCTAGGAGACCGGCTCCAGCTGCAGAACGTATGCGTTTGATGCAAAGAGGAGATGAAACTCAATATACTTTCATGAGTTCTGCTTTGAGATTTTTGGTTTATGTGAACCTAAAAATCAAAGGAGAAGTTATTAACCGATGGAGGCTGTTTGCTTGCATGGATTAAATTAAGCAAAAACAAACCCCTTGCAACCCAAAACCTCTCTATGCCATTTTATGACCACTTGCCAAAGAAACGCTTACATTTTATACTCTTTCAACACTGTGGGCTCATCATCTGGCTGCTGATACGCATGCGAGATGCCTCCTGAAGATGTAAACTCCTCGCAATGTCTATTAAAATCAGCCCAGGGACTCAGGTTAACATTTGGGTAGGACTGGGCCCTGCTATTGTTCGGCAGGCAGATCTCGGTGCTCAGAAACAGCCGTGCTGCCAGGTCAGGAATCAGAGCCTTTATCGTGTGCACTGGGGTATCACATCAAGGGCAGACAGCCCTCATATGGGACAATTTGGGGTCATATGCTGAAAAGACGGTGCTACCTCCTTGTTCAGGACTGAAGCAAGAGACAAGTATAAAGCAACTACAAATGAGTGTTTGCTGAAACGCCACCCATTATTTTTATGCTGTTTCCAACCTAAATGACGGGTAAATCCAAGAAAATAATGGCTGAGCCCCGTATGAAATTGTTTGTACAGTCAGCAAAGGAATGAGCACAGCTCCCGGAGGCACCCAAGGTTTGGGCAGCAGTCTCTGGGTTCTGCTTTGGGACTTTCTGCATCTTTTGGGGACAAGGTCCAGGATCATCGGGGAACACCTGGGAACCCTCTGAGAAACTTGAGGGTGCTGCTGTGGCTAGGTGAGGACAAGGTAAGGGGAACCACAAGGCCGTGGGCCTGAGAGAGGTCAAACAGCTTCTAACAAGCATGCTCAGCTGCCCTTGACCTTACAGCTGCCCCTAATTAGGGAGGGTCAAGCACCCTTTTAGCCAGTGCTTGGGCAAGATCTATATAAGAGCCAGGCCCAAGGCATTACTAATAAATGCAGGAGATTATGTAGGAGGTTGCTATGATGGGGCTAGCTTGGTTCCAGCATAAACAGTTGCGGATATGGTGGTAGCACATGGTGGGGTGGTTCCCCCAGCAGGCATTGGGAGGAGCTGCCCCTGCCAGGGTAGAGGTTTAGACACAGGCAGAACTTTGGGTGGTGGGTGCAGCCCTCCAAGCCCCAGGCTGCAGGGGAGGTCCTGCAGGAGAAATGTTGTCTTGGAGGAGCTGTGGTGCCAAGTGAAGGAGTTATAGGAGGAAGTGAACAGGCTCTGCAGCATCAGAGAAAGTTGGTTGGAGACAGACAGGACCTTCTCTAGGACTTGGCAGCTTGAAGAGCCTTCAGCCCCCCTCTGCAGTAGAGAAACAGGCAGTGCCTACCTGTACTATCAAGGTAAGTGAAACTTCTTGGGAGAAGAAGGGTGGAAGCTGGTGACTTCTGGCACTAAAAGGAATGTTCCTATACCACCTACGGTCTTACAACTACAAAATAGGTTTACCACTCTCATGTTGAAAAAGCCAAATGTGTCTTAAAGGAAAAGATAAGGGCCACCTGACCCTAAACCATGTAAGACCTCTAGGAAGAAGGCATGAGTGATTGTAAGGTGTGGTTCCTTGGGTAACCTGGGAGGAACGCAGAAATGCTGAGCGGCCAGGGATGAAGTTAGGAAAGTCAAAGCCCAGATGGAATTGTACCTGGCAAAGGATGTTAGAGACAAGAGGGGCTTCTGTAAGTATATAGGTAACAAAAGCAAGACTAGTGAAAATAGGGGCTGCACAAGCAGAGGTGGATTGAAAACTGCCTGAATGACTGTGTCTGGAGAGTGGTGACCAGTGGCACAGAGTCTGGCTGGAGGTGATAACTAGTGTGTACCCAGGGTCCAATACTGGGTCCAGTACTGTTTAGTGTCTTCATTAATGATGTGGGATGTTCAGCAAGTTTGCAGGTGACATAAAATGGGGAGTAGAGGTTGATATGCCAGAGGGTCGTGCTGCTATCCAGAGGGAGCTAGACACGCTGGAAAAATGGGCTGACAGGAACCTTATGAAGGGTTAAATGCTAAGTCCTGTACCTGGAGAGGACAACCCCAGGCACTAGTATTATGTTGGGGGGGTGTCTGGTTGGAAAACAAGCTTTGCAGAAAAGGCCCTAGGGGTCCTGGTGGACACCAAGCTGACCGTGAACCAGCAGTGTGTCCCTGTGGCACAGAAAGCTAATGGCATCCTGGGCTGCATTAGGAGGAGTCCTGGCAGCAGATGGAGGGAGGTGATCCTTCCCCTCTACTCAGCACTGGTGAGGCCACACCTGAGTGCTGTGTCCAGTTTGGGGCTCCCCAGAATGAGAGGGACATGGATATACTGGAGAGAGTCCAGTAAAGAACCACTGATGTAATCAAGGGACTGGAGCATCTCCCTTACGAGGAAAGGCCGATAGAGTTGGGATTGTTCAGCCTGGAAAGAGTAGGCTTGGGGAGGGGGAATTTTATTAATATATGTAAATACCTGAAGGGAGGGTGCAAAGAAGGTGGAGCCAGGCTCTTTTCAGTGGTGCTTAGTGACAGTGCTGGAGGCAAGGGGCACAAACTGAAACACAGAATGTTCCCTCTAAACACCAGGATTGCTTCTTTACTGTGAGGGTGACAGAGCACTGGCAGAGCTTGCCCAGAGAGGTTGTGGAGTCTCCATCCTTGGAGATAGTGAAAAAGCATCTGGACATGGTACAGGGCAACTAGTTTTAGGTGGCCCTGCTTGAGCAGAGGATTGGACAAGATGACCTTCAGAGGTCCCTTCCAGCCTCAACCACTCTGTGGTCTTAAGGGCTTTAGGCTCAACGCAGCACAGTTGAGGGCTCAGCTGTAGGCCTAGGGCAGCTCATCAGTTCTTCAGGCAGCAAATGCTGAAAGCAGAGCAGGAAGGCTTTAAAAAAAAAAAAAAGGCAAACCAAACCTGGCATTATGTAATGTCTTGCTGCTAGTCTCCTAAAAGCAACACACGCAGAGTATGATTCATTTCTCCTGTCACCAATATAACTTGGTATAAATCAACAGTAACTTGAAGGAAGTCACTCGGAGGAAAATCAAGCTCACAAAGTATGAGAGTGAGCAGTAATTTCATAAAACAGGGCCAGAGGCTTTCAAGCTTATAAAAGCTAACTCTCTACAGGCCGGGGCCAACAGGCATTCAGAATCTAAAGCATCATGCACCACCTTTTGAGTAATATAATCCCCTGAAACCAAATAAATACAATGCCTCTATGGGCAAAAACACCGAAACAGGATTCGGCAGTAGTTCTTTTTGTCTTCTGGCAGTAGTCAGTCATTAACATAAATGAACAGCAACAAAACCAAACAAGTTTATACCCAGTTCAACACCCACATCCAAAAAATGTCTAACTACAATGGCTTGATTCCTCTTGACAACAACAAAAGAGAATTTTATCTGAAAGCATAAATGCTCACCAAAGCCAGTATTTTGCTTTGCACATTCTGATTGGCTTCAGGGTAAATTATCAGTGATTACAGCTAATATCAGGATACAGTGTGAGGCACTAAAAAGAGATAATTATGAGGAAATGAGGAATTATCTGCTGTTGAAACAGTAGATCGATTATGAGGTGCGGCACAGTAGCTGCAGAGCAGCATTCTTGGGCTCTGAGGGTACTGTCTCCTCTTTCTCATCAACCAAAGAGAACCCACAGTTATAAAGCTTAATTATCCTCCAGGAGCTTGAGCTGACTAATTAGCCTCTTGTTGAGACAATAAGGAAAAGGGCCTAAGTCCAATTGTCCACAAAAATAGGACGGCATAGGCACGGTCCTGGCTCTTTCCTATGTACTCATCTCTCCTACCCAACCAGCATGAATGTAGCAGCCTTGATATCCCCAGTTCTGGACAACCTAAAAAAAAAACCACCCCTGTCCTCAGACTAAAATAAAAAAAAAACACAGGGAAGGAAACTTTGGGAGGTGGGGAGGACTGGTAAAGAGAAAACAGTATGTCTGAGGCAGTATGTAATAGCAGTTGGAGTTCTCCTGCTTCTGCAAAGGGTCTTGTGCAAAGCCCCCCTTTACTCCCATCAGTGCAAGCACAAACACATTTGCAGTGCTTGCATAAATGGAGACAAAGCTGCATTTGATGGTCATGTTATTGCAGCAGCTGTGTCCAGAAAGCCAGCAGCCTTTACAGCTGCAGGGCAGCAGTTAGGAGCAGTTAAATCCCAAGGTTTATGGTCAAAATTGTTAGGAAGGTAAAGGTTCAAGTTTTTGGGAGTCAAGTTCTTGTCTAACAGACCACTGTAGTCAAGAGCTACCTCAGCCAAGAAACAGGATCTTGCTGTATACAGCAAAATACCACCAAAAAGGTGCAAAAGCCTCTGGCAAATGGGTTCATCCAACACCTCCCATCATGCTGGTAAGGAACATGTTTGATGTCTGGGCTGCCGAGCAAAATGGAGTATCTGCAGCAACATGTTATTTGTGAGTGAGCTTTTAGATGAGTTTATTGCATAGCAAGTGCAAATACCCATTATGGTTAATAAATCAGTGTTGATAATATTTGCAGTTAGCAAACACACGGGAAGGGACAATTTCAGACAGCATCTGCTTGGTATGAAGGTGGGAAACACCTGAGATTTTCCTTCCATCTGAATGACTTAATCTTGCTTTGTTTGGCATTTGAAAACAGCAATTATTGTGCTGAATTCTCAAAGAAACTACTCTCTATTCTCGGTGAACCAGAATCCCACTTGAAATCCACCTCCCTGATGGCCAGCCTGGATGTCCTGCTTCTTCATCCGAGTGTCTTGGTGATGAGTATCTGGGTTGGTACCTTCTCTAGCCCCCCAAAGTCATGCGAGCAAAGGAAAACAGCCGCAACTTGTTCCTGGGCAGGTTAGTGCTAGACACCCATTTTACATCTTGCAGGGGAGGATCTTCAGATCCCACAACCATGTTTCACTCAATCTGGAGATACATGTCTTCTCCTTCACTTATGTTTTGTTCCCTGCTTGGGCAATGGAGTCTTAAGGGTTACCATTTGGCGGTCAAAATACGAGGTGTAGTTTTCCTGAAGTCTCTGGTCCTGCCCAGCCTTTTTAAGTTCTATCTCTGGCAGGCCATGGAGCGGTGTGAAATAAACTGCAGATTGTGCATCTATCCATTCTATCACCCAGTTTAGATGGATCATTTACAGCAGCACAACAGCTGCACCACATCTCACTTCCTAAAAAGTGCCATGTAAAAAACACAAAGATTAAACATGTGAATATTACATGCTCCCAAAAAGCCAGTTCAGTGTGAGGTCAAGATTAATTACTGCTTTAACCAGAGCACTGCTGCGGGTGTGCAAAGGAAAGCATCTTTCATGCAGCCCCTGGGGGAAGGCATGTTCCACACTGCTCACGTGCTTGTTTCTGTTGCCTGCACAAGGTACACTCAGAAGCAGCTGAGCACAGAAAAATTGAGAAGGAAAAATGTTAAAGACTGCAATTACAGGGCGATGCTCAAAGCTGTAAAAAGATGAACACTTGGGTCCTCCTACTGACTCTAAAAGTTTCTCCCAGGGCAATGATGCAAATAAAGGTGGTGGCATTGAACAGCCTTGCACTTGGACTGAAGGCTATGAAAAGGGATAAATGTCTGTAAATATCACTATAACAAATAAAATGAAAATAGGAAAATAACATGTTTTGGGAAGTAAGTGTTGATTGCACTGAAGTGTTAATTATGATGGCATACAGATAGCTCTGGATACCGTATTGCCCTGGGAAACACAGGTCCCAACACCTGACTTGTCTGTCCCTTCAGACAAAGTCATCCCAAGGCCTCCAGGATGTAGGGATATGGACTGTTGAGCTAGGACTGTTCCCCTAAAACTATACCTGCACCAAACCAAACTCCCTTTTAGCCCCTGGTTGTGCAGAGGGGTCCACAGGGAAGGCTGCACAGCCAGCTTGAAGGAGCCACGCAGCTGGCCCCAGACTGCACTCCTGGCGAAGGCTGGGGTGTGTGGCAGGGTTGACCACGGGCTCCTGTTGCCCTGTGGGGCCTGGGCTGCTCTCTCGGAGTAGCCTGCACCCAGCAAACCTCCGGCTGCGCTGTGGCGTGTCAGTGCCCTCAACTGCTTCCAGGAACAGCCACTGACAGTGAGACCGGAGCAGAAACACCCTGCAGGGGTGCTGCTCCCCACCAGCTCTCATCAACACCAGCACCCCAAATATGAAACAGTGGGAAGGCCCGGCCCCAGCAGGCATCTACCAAGCAGGATCTTTTGTGGAGAGAATCCTGATAAGAGCAAGGCTCTTATCATGCAATGACAGAAGCAATCTCAGAATATTTTTAAATAAGGACCTGGAGCAAACAAAGGACAGGACTCGGTAAGAATACAGAATGGACGCAGTAGAAGGAGCATCTAAGATCAGTTCTGCCACATCAAGCGTACGCTAAAAGTTCTAAATAGGGGTGAAGGATAATTAGAAGTGTATATAAATATACACACACCATGTGAAAGTTCAATTTGGGCTGGGGAGAAGCCAAAAGATCAGCTTCCCGCATCCCACGCCAAGGTCTGTGCAGGCACAGATGAGAGCGAGCTGTCCCCTGGCTTTATGAGCCAGCCAGACTACTTCAAAACCAAACCCAAATTATTTGCACGGATCCAAAATCAAACCCTGGAGACAAGGAGAAGATGCTGTGATTTGCTTTCTGAGAGAGGCAAACTCCTCGCCAGCCTCACCTTACAAAACCTGGGCTCCACAGGCACACCCCCCCAGATTTAAACTGGGGCAGGGGCAGACCCAGCTAAGGGGGTAGCCCCAGGGAAGGGGGGGCCTCAGCCACATCTGCCACCCCTGCAGGGAAGAGAGAGATGATCCATCCTGGAAAGGGGAGCTCCACAACCAGATGCATTTGGCTCAATTTAAATATCTGGTTAATAAAAAAAAAAATCTCACCCTTCAGTCTTGGAAAGGGGCTGTGCCATGTACAGGCTGTCACAGCACACCGTGACAAGGGTGTTTTGGGAGCACACGGGGGCTGATGCTGAAAAGCACTTCTTAAAATTCAGGCTCGAAACAGTCTGCCTTCTGACACCCTTACTTTTAAGAGCAAGAAAACGCGGGATTGTTCCTTTTTCCCTCCTTCGCAGGGTCAAAAGGGGAGAATAAAGGAGCAGGGTTTTCTGTGTTCCACGGACAAGTTTTCAGGAGGATGTTTTTCACAAGTCTGCTTTCCACCACCGGCATGAAACAACCGCCGGTACCCTCACTCCTTTAGTTCGCCCCTTTGGAGACAGACTTCTAGAAGGCAACGGCACTCTTCCTGCGAGGAAACTTCCTCCATCGCAGATGGGAAGGCAGGGAAGAGAGCGCAGCCCAGCTCTGCAAACGCCGTACGGGGAGACAAGGGAACAAAACCAAATTTCGTGCGGCACCAAGAGCCACCCGGCCCAGCGCTGGGACGAGACCTCGCACCTGGGGCACAGATGCGCTGCTTGGTCCCTGGTGGGGGGGGGGGGGGGGG
>JADKXX010024463.1:0-63901 GCA_017310255.1 Butorides virescens | reverse complement strand
TGCCCGCCCCGGCTGCGGGTGTGGCGGAGCCCCCGCCCGGCCCCCGGTGGCCGCGGAGGGTGAGCGGTTCCCCCGCCGGCAGTGGAGGAGGCCGCGGCGCCTTCCAGCAGCCCCAATATCAAAGGCGGTTTAAGTTCGTCCCCCCACACACACCCCTTCAGTGACACTTCGGCAGCAGGCAGGTTCAAGCTTTAAAGTTTCATTAAAAACACTCGCGAATCAATAAGCCAAGGCGTTTATTTATAAATGTTGTTGCTTTTGCTCGGCGAAAGCATCAAGTTCCCGCTGCTTTTGATGTCCGTACTGTATCTCCCGGCCTGTGGGAGCTCTGCTGCTCCTCACCGCTAGAGCTGTCTTGTTTACTGCCGTGCGAGATGTAAACAGGAATTTACCCTTTGCTTGCTTTATTTATTTACTTCGGCCTTTTCCCCAGCACAAAAGCCTGCGGGAGAGATTCACTGTTCTTTTTCTTCTCGTTTCCAGATGGCAGGCTCGCTCCGGCAGTCCCACTGACAGAGCAAAAGAGAGAGATGCCGGGGAAGCCGAGATATTTTCTCACAGCTCCATTTATTCCTTTTGTCCACTCGACGTAAAGAGCTGGACATCTAAACTTGTGAGTGTTCAAATTTTTTATAACGTAAGTTTGGGGTTTTTTTTTCCGAGGGGGCTGTGTTAAAATATTGCACCGTGAAGACTGGGAAAGAATAAATATTTGCATGAAAATCCTGGCACTGTGACGATGAGTGGCAAAACCTTGCTATTCCACTAGAGGTTGAAAGTAACAGATAAAAGCAAGAAGTTCAGAGCAAAGGGAACTCGTTTTCTTTAAACTCCTTCCAGTATCTGTAGTTATTAGCTGTTCAGTCAGCACACAGAGGAAGATTTCCTCTAGAGATAATAAGCAGAGTGACATAAATCAAGTGTAGAGAGAGCGTAGATTTCTTTTTCTATTTATTTCCTGACATTACTTCTGAATCAGTTTGTTAAAAATTCATCTGTCATAAGCTATTTAACCCTTTCTCTAGGAACTCTTAGGCCACACTTAGAATCTGACTGAAATGAAAGGCTATTTTCGCTGCAGCAACCCAACTCCTCTATGCAGAGGGTGAGCTGCTCTTCGAATCCGAGCTTGCTGTGTGCTGCTCCCTTCCATTTTTTTTACTTTTTATCTTGACATAGGATATGCCTTTTAGAACGAAGAAGATACAGAGAAGGACAAGTCCCACTGGAATTTTATCTAGCTTTCCCCATTTCATTCTGATTCTTCTGGGTCTCATTGTTTAAGGATCAGTTTTTAAGAAGTCTTTAAAGCTGTTACAGTTTTCCAAAATCAGTTGGCCTGCTGGTAGTTTGTGGCAGTGACCAAGTGAAGATAATTGAGCTGATGCTCCTAGCTGGGAAATTTGTGCTGGAAGTCTGACCGACACTGTCCCGAGATTGTTCCGTTCCCGCAGTTACAGCAGTTCTTGCATATCCCGACTGTTTGCTCAAGGGATTTCCACCAGGGTCCTCCCCAGAACATTTCGCTTGTCAGCGCCGGGAGGCGAGGCGGTGCGGCACATCCTCAGACCAACAGGCTGTGGAATTGATGGTTTGGCAGGAACCTCTTGTGCTAACATACTGCAACAGCGTTCCTTTTATTCCTCTTGTGCTGAATATGCCCTCAGCTGGATATGTATGATTTCAGCCCTTTGTCCTCAGTAACAGTAGGAAGGGACAGTTGAGGCGGTACCAACCAAGTCGCAAGGAGCGCAATGAACTACTCAGCTCCTGGATCGATAACGCCTGCCAAAGGAAATCCTGGAGACTGAGGTGTGAGGGACCTCAGAGCAGGTTGTCCGAGCAGGGTGGTCAGTTGAAGGTGAGGTCTCCCAGGACCGCTTACAGCCTCTGTAGGTGGTGGCCTAGGTCTGGGGTCAAAATAGCAGCGCAGTCGTATGCGCTCCAAGGAGAAAGACGCAGCATGTGCCCAGAGCAGCTGAGGGTTATGGTGGGCAGGCTGCCGTAAGTAAGTGGCTGCCGAGGCCAAGGGATTTAGAGAGACTGCTGAGAAAGAGATGGTTACAACCAGCAAGAACTCTGTGTGTTTGGGCCTGTGGCCCGGGGGAAAAACGAAAGAGGCAATATTAAACCTAAGGAAAAAACCATACCCAGTGAATGTAATGAAGCACACCTGGAGGAAGGCCATTACACCATTACAAGCAGGTGTGTGTTCCGCATGCAGGGACTTGATGCATTGTACAAAAATCTGAAAATCTGATGCCTTGGAACAGTATAAAGACCCCAAGTGCCATGTCAGCCAAGGAAGAAGTACGCTTTGGTAGCAGGGAGAAGGCCTGTTCATCCCTGTGAGGGGCAATGAAGCGCATCTGTTTTAAAGAGGCTTGACAGGACGACTGCGTTGTCACAGACAGCAGGTACAGTGGACTCGCTGCCCGGGCATGCAGGGGGCTCACAGCAATATGGGTTGCTGTGGTCACAGCAAAACAAAATGTGTCCCAGCCTGGCTCACGAGACAGTGTGAGGGCGTGCGAGCGTAACTACACAGGTGCCCACTGCCTTAATGCAGACTGGCGTCAAGGAAGGTGACAAACCAGTAAATATTAGACCAGTGAGAGATCCACGTTAGCAGAAATAAGGAAATCCCACCTAGAGGGCATTTGTAGTACCTGCCTTTCAGCTTATGCAATGACTGATTTTTCCACCGCTGAGTGGAGGGAAAGACGAGGCGCTACAGGATTCACAGCCCAATCCCGGTATGTGGAAAAGGGAAGAACGTGTATCTTTGCAGCAGACATTTTCTCTCTCTGCTGTTTAAACAGCCTTCGGAGGGAAAAACAGATGGTCTTGTGGTTTGGCTCTGCGTTCTGCTTTGGAGACCCGAGTGCCATTCGCTGCGTGACTTTTGACCAGTCAGCTAAACCCACAGATGCAAAGGTTAATACTAATTTTCATATCCACCCAACTTAGGTGCATGCAAGGTCCAGCCCGGGCAAGCGAGCTTGATGAGTTCAAATATGTATGCAGATAGCGACTTCAGAACAAGGATAAATTTACCCTTGTGTCAGGTTGGTTGTGTGGCTAAATTAAAATATTTTGTAAAGCATTTGAATATCCCGAGGGACTAGAGACATGCAAACTAATAATAACTACTGTTTGGATTTAGCTGGTCGAGTTCAGTGTAGTTTGGCAGACGAAGTCTAGTTATTCCTGTGTTTGTGCTTTGACTCCAACCATTATATAACTTATCTATATTTATTGCTAACCTGAGATCTTTAAAAGAGCAAGCAAGTTTTGATCAGCCCAGAGGAGTCAATATTGATGTTGGTTTAAAGAAGAAAACACACAAAACCTTAAAAAAAAAAAAAAAGTCCTATTGTTCTTTTCCAAACCGATCTCAGACATAAAATGTGGTGAGCAGCAGAGCCCTCGTCAGAAGTCACGTTCACCAGGAGAGAGGAAGGGCCTGGAGCATCTCCGCCGCCTGTCTGTAGGCAAGCTGAGCTTGGGCCCTTGGTGGAGGAAAGCCTTGCAGGGGCATCTGTGTGCTCATCAAAGCCATCAGGAGAGAGATGTATGCTGACAGCACTGAAGAAATATCATACTGAGGCTTACTCAGGGCTTGGAAGGGCTTTTCTTCTCGGAGGGAACTCCTTTTTTCAAACACTGGGGTGAAGGAGACTCTCAGGAAGCGATTTTCGAAAAGCTGCGATAAAAGTTATGCTCCGTTTTCTTTGTCTCGAGGCACAGTTTGTAAAACGGTCTTGTGGAACGCTGGGAAAAGCAACAGAAGGAAACGAGGAGATTCCTAAAAAATAGTTTATGGTGAAATTACCTGACAAGACTTTGCTCAGCTTCCTGGGAGTAAGTGGTCATCAAATAAAAATCATCAGCACATAGGAACTCTCAAAGAGGAATGAAATGGGTTGGAGCCCTGAACTGTCTTTGACCTCGGTGAAAACTGAGCTATCCAAATTCTCTACTTATTTTTGTAAATCTTATCCTTTCTGTGTAATGAATCAGTCAACGGAATGCTGATTTTCCAAGTAAGTGGAAGTCAGTACCTACAAATTATAAGGTGGTTCTACCTCCTAAGTCCATTAGTTATGCTGCTTCTTACAGGCGATAATGAATTGCCCTTTAAAAAAAAATAGTATTCCTGAGGTATGTGGCAAAGGAAAAAAAGAAACTAGATGCAGGCTCCTCCATTTCTTTCAGCTTAAAATGTAGATTTCCACTGCAGCTGGACAGACTAACCCTGGAGTCAGTTCCACAAGCAGAATTCAGCTGTTCCATGCATGAAACTGAAGCTCAATTGCTGTCCTGGCATGGAACAGGATGAAGCACCTGGCCAGTAAGAGAGACTACCAGCAAGCAAGCCCCCTTTCCAAAGCACTCTGTGTTGGTTTACTTTTTCCAAAGCAGATGAGAAAAAAAAGTAACAAATTCCCTGTCCAAATACTTGTCAGCGGTGGGGAAAAAAAAAGTTTAACAAAAAAAATAAAATAGCTTGCACACTAAGTGTCTCAGATACCTAAATCCATTTTTTAATGAAGATAACAAAAGGAGCAGCCACGGCTGCATGTAGCATGCACAGTCAGCGACTTGTGCGGGCTGTCCTGTCTCTTTTAAATCAATTGTCAGCTTTAGTGCTCTCCCTTATCAGAAGCTATCACCTGTCATGGAGGGAGGGGCAGTCTCTCAGGAACAGAGACACTTGGGTTAGATGGTAAGTCCGCAGAATTGCGTGTTAAAAGTCTGTTGCCATCAGAAATTGTCATGAGCCGAATCACAGGAGCGCCAGACCAAGTGTAGCATCTCCACGGCCTCTTAGGACTTCACAGCAGTTACCACACTGCTTTCTGACAGTCTCTCGCAACTTCTTCCTAACAGCAGGAATAGAAATTATTTGCTAGGAAAAAAAAAACCCATACTATTTATTCCCACCACAGAGCTGCTTGAAACACCGAGACGCGCTTCTGCTTTCGTCCAGAACAGTGAAACACATGCTTGTATGTAGCAAATGAAATACCTCTTTCACATTCAGCAATTAATTCAGAGAGGAGAACTGTGGGCACTAAATGAACCTTTTTACCTGATTTATTTTTACTAAATAAATGGCCCCATAATGTAATTTTCTCAACCAGAACCGATACGTTCTGCGGTTTGCTTTACTATATTTGGAAAATGTTGTAATCTATTACAAATCTAGTCCATTTAACTTGGTAATAGTAAAGCCTTTGGATTGTGTCCCTCACCCTAGGGATCGCACCCGTATATCAATCGTTCTTCCTAGAAAATCGATGACTAGCCAGAAGCGCATGTTGCGACACGCGAGAACGCCAACAGCGGGTAGGAACGCGCCTCCTCCTCTGCAGCGTTGCCAATTTTACCCCTTTAGTATTGGCAGCGTGAATGATACAGTGGAGCAGCTAGCTGATAGTAGTATTTCATGCACATTTCTCCTTAATTTTGTTTCATATATATGATCTACGTGCCTGAATCCAAATTACTACAGGGAAGAAAAAAATCCTTCTTAGTTTAACTGTCTGTATCCAAACCTTTTTGACCTCCCCTTCTAAAGGATAAAATGGTGCCCGGTTTTCGAAAAACTCTTTTCAAATAGTCATTAGGTTTAATTCTTGTATAATTTGATTTGGAGAGATGAGTTTTCTCACTAGAATACAATTTCTTACAGCCTTTCTTAATAGAAGCAAACCAGAGTGGTAACACAGCAGTACAGGAGCAGCAGAAAATGACCTGCTCTCACAATCCGAGATCAATAAGTAAATGGGCATTATAAGCGCAGAGGTGTTAACTGCAATAAATAATCATAAAATCGAAGAATAACTGAGGTTGGAAGGGACTTCTGAAGGTTTTCTAGGCCAAACTCTTGCTCAGAGCAGGGCTAATTTCCAAGTTAAATGAGGTTGAACAGTTTTCCACATTGCGTGTAACAAAGACGATGGGCAAGTGCAAGGGAACGGACATCACGGTAAATCAAGGCAGCTGTGTATCCTTGCGCATACCTACTCCAGACAAGCCTTTAGCTAAAGGAACTTTATCATGATCTTCAGGAGGGGAGAAAACGTGGGTAACGGTACCTTAAAATGCATGCTCTCTGGCTCATTTAATACATGTTTTCTTACTTTTTTTCCTTCCAGAACATAAAAATTCTTTTCTTTCCTCCATGTGACTACTTAAAGGCAGTTCACGTTAGTTACCTGACCGTGGTTATATTTCACTGCAGACATCATTACCTATAATTGGGTATTTTAGGGCCTGGAAAGTTCATATCAGCATTGTAGGAGTTTATAATCTTGCAAATGTATAGTATTTCTGTGACACTTGTATACATGCCTCTTTAATGTGATAATCTGCGGCCCGGTAACGTAGCGACTTGCGCTTTTCTGTGTGGGTCGGGATCACGTTCGCTGGTGCTCTTTTGGATAGACGAAAGGTTGCAGATTTTACAAAAGCGACATACGCTCCCGTTTGCTAAAAAAAATCACCTGGCAGCTCAACTCCTCCGGAATCCTTGCTGCCAGAGCCCGGCTTTTCTTCCACTGAGGGAGATGGGAGCTTTGTCACAGACTGCAGTGACAGCAGGAGGAGAGCAGACACAGATTAGGCGAGGTGTTGGAAGATTTTCTGCATGCTCTGTAAGTATTTAGGGAACCGTGTGATACGTGATCCTAAATACAAGGTTAGGCAGTTTGAACTCTTGAGTTAGGCTCAGATATTTCCAGACGGGCAGAGCTACCTACTGACTGTACATCTGAGAAAGTGCGTCTGAATTATTTCTTCTGGCAAGTATCAGGAGTATGTTAGTGAAATGTGCCTGGATATGGTAGCTTAAGATAGAACTATGCTGGAAATGTTCCTGCAGCTGTTACTCAGAAAACGTCTGCGGTACTGCGCACGGAAATTTGTACATCTCTGTTCACAACTAGCACAGAGGAATTAATCTGGTGAAACAAAGTATAAATTATTATTGGGAAATATGAGAAGGACAGGATGCACCAATGGGCATGAAATGACTAAAAGTAGATGATCTCCCGAGGTCCCTTCCAACCCTTGCAATTCTGTGATTCTGTGGTAGTTATTGTTTGGAAAGAAAGGGGGAAAAAAAATGGAATATTCCATTTCTAGCACAGGAAATAGAGTAAGATGGGCAGACTCCGCGAGACTTCCAGAACTCCAACTGCTAGTTATTTGAGCAAGAATAACCAATCCACTAGACTAGAGGGGTGACATTTGTCACCCTTACAGTTGGAAAAAACCTTCCGCCTGTGACAATTTGTGACAGTCGGTGCTTGTATAGTCCGATAAAGGGATGAACGTACAGGTCAATGTGATTTCTTATTTACAGTTAATGGTTATCCTTATGCAAAGTATAAAAGACATTGTCCCGAAGAAGTCCATTTTAGCAAAAGGCATACAAGAAGGTAAACTTAAGAAACCCTGGGAAAGGACAATGAGCTGTATTTTGTTCACAGCATGTTAGATAATGAAGGGATTTTTCATCTCTTGAGGCTTTCAAATTAAGCCTGGGTCATTAGAAGGTGTGCTTACTGAAATGTAATGGCCTGTTGTATTCAAGAACTCGGACTGGATAATCTGGGAAGCGCGTGTGTAAGGAATTGAGAACGTCTTTGGTAACGCAGCAGAGCGCGGCACGATGCGAAATGAGGGGGGATGTCTGACTGGGGGCCAGAAATTTGTCACTGACTGCTACTGAGGCAGGGCTTCTGGGAAGAGCCGATGAGGTGTAAGTTGCCATACGTGACCCGTCGTGTCATCTCCCAAGAGCCACGTATGAGCTCTGTGGTACGGAACACCTATGCTTTGCTCTTTTACCTGTTCTCTCTCACCATACTTGCATTGCACGATTGAAAAACAGAAATCAGGATGGAATTACCTTCCTAGCATTTCGTGGATGCTTTGTGCAAAGGGTCTTTCGGTCTCTTAGTGTTTAACCCAAATTATATAAAATGGACTTGCACCATGTTAAATCTGCAAATAAATTTAAAATGGCCATTCCGGGTCCTCGTAACTGAATGCCTCCTAGCAAATCATTTTACTCAACAGCTGCCTGTTTCTACAGGCAGAAAGGTGGCTGCTCTTTTTTTCTTGGTTTAACTTTTAATGACTAATTTGAATTCCATTTATGCAGAATCCCTATGATTTTGAAAATGCCTGCTGAAATTATGCACAACTACCTAAAAAAATACTTTTAAAAGCCTTAAGTACAACATTGCCTAGAATTATCTTGTCAATTAAATAAAAGAACCCACTTGAAATAAGTGACAGAAATAGACAGTGAATGAAACGCACCTTCCAGTAACAAATCGTTACTAAAAGAGACCTTTAAGCCGACTGCTAGTTACGTGGTCATGCTTAGACAAGCACAAGGTTATGGAAACATACAGCTTCCTTTCAGACAATTTAACTTGCACTGAAGGCAAATTATTGCCATAAAAGCACTGAAGCACGTTGCTCAGGCATTTGGTGTAATTCTCTTGGCTTCCAAAAGATTACCCTCGCTGCACAACAAAGTCAGTGGGATCAGGATTGGGTCTGTGTCTTCGGCTGCCATCACAAATACTGCCTGCAGTGTCTTCCTGCAGAAAATTGATATATGCATCTGATACTATTATCTAAAAAAGACAGGAAGCAATATTTTAATAGACTTGAAGATGTAATATAGATTTCTGACAATAGCTGTAATGGAAATCGGTGAGACTGAGCTGGCTGACAAAGGAACTGCAAGGGGACTAATACAAAGGACACCGAAACCCACCCAATGCAGAAATCACGCATAATGATTGTATTCACTGGGCAACCTATGCAATGTGTCACAGATTGGGAGTCTTTCCTGCTTCCTTCCTTTTTCTCGGCGCACGGAGAGTGGAATTTGAACAAGGTGGGGCAACAACAACCCGTGAGCAACAAAACTGCAAATATTCTTGACGTGGCACTGGTGAAGTCATCCACGAGTGCTTCCCCCTTCTCACCCTCTTTACGTGAGGATTCGCACGGCTGTGGGGATCTGGTTCCCACTTCCTCTTCTGATACTGGAGCTATTTCCAAGGCCTGCAAAATGAGATTTGATGACGTTAGAAAAGTAGAAAAGCACTGGCTGCTGGGCTTGCAAGCTTGGCGTTTGGCTCCTTAACGCCACTCTAGGTCTTTCCAGCTCTGTGTGGAGAGAGGTCTTCGGGAAAACACAGGCAGAGAATCAGGCTCGACGAAGAATGTGCTTCACTCTCTGGCCATTTCCTCACGCTTTGTCAGTATGGGAAATTGTGGATACCTGTGGTTACCAGCGTACCGGCTACGGGCTTGCTCAGAGCCACGAAATAATAGGCAGGGGTCTCTCCACAGTGTTATTCCTGGAACGAAATCCTTTTGCATCAGTGAAAATAATTCAATGAAGACTTGGAATTCCCTTCATGAATCATGATTTTAGCACTACAAGCAAATTGATTTTTAGCTGTCTTTTACAAGTTTTATGCCAGCTACTGTACAGGGAATAAGAATGTTTTCTAGGAAAGATTTGTTTTCCAATAGACTTTTTGACCTCTCTCTTCTCATAAGCTTTATCTCGGGAGTCAGAATTTAGGTTTCTCTGTTGTCAGCGAGGATTCAGAAACGCCTCCTGAGGCAGTTTCATGTCCAAAGTACTTCTGATGAAAGCAGATCAGATGGGTGGGGAGGAGAACACTGCAGTAAAACAGCGTAAATTGGATGAAAACAGACCAAACGTTAATCGAGGCAGTGAAAGCAGAGGTCTGAAGTAGTCCCCTTCAGCACTTCACATCACCATTTCATCTCCTCTAGAAGTCTGACGCTGCTCCCTCGGTGCTTAGCTGTTGTTTGGCCACCTTTATATTAGGAAGTTTTGTGATTGAAGTTGTACAGGCGCGCTTCCTCTTCTCCCAGGACTCTTGATGCAGCTGTGCCGGTATAGGGGTACTTACACCGATATATTGGTATAAATATGGTGGCTTTTTTTTTTTTCTTTTCAGTAAACAAAGTATGTGGTGTGAGTACATGGCAGCTTCATACCCGCTTAAAGGCATACATCATTTTATGTGTACGTCAGTATCTATAATATGTCCAAGAATGATAGATGTTTCCTCTAAATAGACACTGGATTTCTAGGGTATATATAACCAGCTCTGTACACAACCAGGGTTTGTTGCATCTGGCCTGTCCCAAAAATGCAAGCTGCGTGGCTGAGGCGCCCTGCAGCCAGCCGCGTGTGGCAGCCCTCGCAGCTTAATGCAGATCCCAACAAACAAACGGCGCTTCCAGGCTCACGCTCTGGCCGCATCAGAAAATGCCCCTCAAAAAAACCCGTATAAACTTTGCCTTTGCAAAACAAAGCGATCCACCTAAACAGCACAGCTGTGCTGTTAAGAGATTTTCTTGCGTAGGCTAACTTGCGTTTCCCTTTGTGGTGAGCTTCCTCTTGCCATGGAAATTCTTCTCACCTCGCCGTTAACGCCGTTAGATGCTATTTCTGCGCTGGTTTGCCGTATATTGCAACAGCAAGACAAAAATCAGAGTCTCCAACAGCTTGCAGCCTGTCCTGAACTAAGTTTCCATTGATTCGTGTTTGGGTCTTGTCGGCTGAAAATACTTTTCCGCTAAGTATAGCTCCCTTCTCCTGAGCAAACAAGATGGGTTTCTTTTTTCTGCACCCTCCCTTCCTAATTTCAACAGCTATTTTGATCTCGGGGTGTGGTCACTGCGACAGATGTACATCCACTGCCATTGCTTATCCCTAGATTTGTCCCTGTTGCCAGCGAACCTTTTCCCCGACACCAACCTCATGTTTACATTAATCCTCGGTCAGCAAGCCTTCCTCTCCTTCTGTCGTGGAGGAAGCACGTGATAAATCTGAATAAATTCGTTTATTTATGAATTCTGAACTTGAGCAACTTCCACAAAGTGGGGAAAAAAAAATCGAAGTGGAAAAAGCAAAAAGTGTGAAATTACACACCTGTACTGAAGACAGGGGCTGTAACAGCAGGGACGTTTACTCCTACAGTTACTAGAGGATGAAATGCCACTCTCCTTTAGGGGCTTCTGTCAGGGGAACAAGTTTTAAATTCTGGCAGATTTATGAATCGTTTCATCTCCTAGACTTGTTCCCTCATAAAGGGCCTGTTGAGGGGAAGCCTACGCAAAGGCTTTGGAAGCTTTTATCACCAGGCGCTGGTCCTGCTGCTTCTGAAAGCAGCAGAATCTGCAAAATATTTCTCATTCTCTCATATATATATGCATGTGTATGTGTATGTAGCCTTTATATGTTTTCTAATACACGTATTTCTGTATAAAATGTATACACTGAGGTTATTTATTTAAAGAACCTGCTTTTACTCCCCTCAGTTAAACAGAAAACACCCAACTGTCAAATCATCCCATTTAATTAAAACGGAGATGATTTTTTTTTTTTCCATACGATGCCTCTTAAGCAGTTAAGAATAAGCAGCTCTCAAGGGGGTAAAGGATTCTAGAGCTAATATCATTTGACACACGCTCTCTTGATGTTTGATATTTTACCCATATTCTCAAATGAGCTTGAATCATGTTTGAAGACAATGCTAATTCGCGCATGAGCTCTTGTCTCTTCCATCATTGCAGAAAACAAGGACGTTGGCCAAACCAGACACCTTTTTTCCCCTCCGGAATGAGGTGTGAAGTCTCTAATCATCATCTAGCAGCAGCTTGGGGTCTCACGGGAAGAGAAGTAGTCACAGCTCTGTGACTTCTGCCTTCCAGTTTTCAGCACTGCCGCTCTCCCCCTTACCATCATAATGGGATAGCAGTGGGGCACTTGGATTAATTAGTGGCTGTGAGGCCGGCGGAGCTCTTCAGTTAAGTGGTTCACAGGAAACTATTGTTCGGAGTGACCCCTATTGTTCTTACCTGGCTGTCCAACTGGGCAGACTGGTTGTGTCTAGAGCGTTAATTACCATGTGTCCCTTAATCGTGAAGGCTGGTAATCCTATTTCAGTTTGGAAATCCACATGCCACAAGGCCCAATTAACATCTCTGATATCATCACCTGCTAGTCAATACACAGCCATTAGCCATCCATAACTATTGCCGATGAATTGCTCTGCGGACGTGCCAGGACAAGTTTTGCCAAGCCCTGCTGGAAGGTAGTTCAGCAAGGCTAGTTAAAATAATACCGATTTAGTTTAACAGCATTGAAAAGTCTCCCATCGCCACAAATAAACAACAAGTAGTTTTTTGTTGTTTAGTTTAAAAGTTGTTTTACAGAAGTTAAGGCTTCACTAGAAATCTTTTATTAGGATTAGCTTTTATGAGGATTCCAAAAGATTTCAGATGGGGTTTCCTCCAGTTTTAATTCCTTTTTTTGTTGATTTCACACCAGCCTTCCAGTTCTGTGTAACTCAAGAATTCCCCTCTCAAAGGCTATCGTCACTGTTTCTACACAATAAGTACTATAGCATCTGTAGCTAAGGAATTTACAACTTTCTTTTTCACCTGCTGCATCTTTAGGTTCCCAAAGAATGTCAGGAAGGAATTGCTATTCTGTAAAGTATGTTACAGAATAGATAAATTGTGTTTTCTCACAGTACTGGATGCACTTCTCATTTCTCCCCCCACGTACACACTTCCCTTAATCACAAATAAATGCCACATTGAAAGAAAATTATTCTTTGCATAAGGGGAAAAAAAAAACTGAACAGATTTTATTTCTAGACTGTACAACTCTTCCTTTGCCCTCAACACCTGATTGTTCTGCCAGGTCCAGACAGCGCAGGGAGCAGACTAAGTTTCCCTGTTTATAATCCCAAAGTCCATCACTTATAGCAAGGATCCTTAGGCTTTGGGTTTTTTTTTTATTTCTTCTCAATCCTTCTCAGCTGTTTGCAACAGATCAGTTAATTACAGAGGAACAAAGATGGGACAGGGGTCCTTCGCTCCTAACGTAGAAAATGAGCCCTTCTGCTGCAAGGCTGCAGAGAAAGCGCTCTTGTAACAGATTTCCCCCCCTCAAATTACGTGATACGTGAGTGATAATTTTGCAGAGTGTTCTGTTAGGTTTAAATTAGTAAAAGGAAAGGAACGTACATGTTCAAGTAGATGCCTGAATTAGCATTTTTAGAATTGCCACGCTATGTGTTTCCAAAATGAACCTTTTCTGCCGTTTAGGTAAACTGAAACATATGTTCCGCTACGTGGCTTAATACAGCAGACGGAGGAGGAAGAACATCCATGCTCCATCTCTGCGATGGCAAGATACACTTCAGAATGTGGCGGAAAAAAAAAAAAAAAGCGGTGACTGCCAAGGGCACATAGATAACAGAGACTGAAGCTCAGAGCCTCATCGTGTAAGCATCACCTAGATGACGCCACTGCAAGGAATCAGTTTGAAGTCAGCTCCATTAACAGTCATTGTTGTTCAAAGCAGATCCACAGCTCTTTAATTCAGAGCCTAAAACTATTTTTATCCGTGGAAATACTGGCTTCAGTCCCGCAAAAAATCAGGAGTATCCTGAGGAAAAGTCATGCGTGTTTATGGGAATCTAAGAGCGCTTGTCATCAAAATAAACCTGAAGAAATCTTTGGCCGTCATCACTGGCATAGCAGACAGGAACTGTGTCTAGAAATAGAGATTGGCATAGCAACATTGCTGACTGTTTTGTAGAGAAGGCGGCTTATTTTTCCTGACCGCGACATTTAATAAACATTTTCTGTTTGTTGAAACGGTGGAACCGCACGAGATCAAACCAAACGCTAATCTGCTCGACTCGCCACCACAGACTTTTGTCTCCAGTATGTACACATCACGAGTCACTGTGGTTTCGTTGGTTTTGTCCTACGACATTTGTTCGTGTTTGTTCACGGAAAGTAGATGGAACGCGGAACGCGTTGGAACGGCCCCACAGATCCTCCAGACAATGATTTATTTTGTGAGATCCTGTTTTATTTTAGAATCGTAGAATCACTTTGGTTGGAAAAGACCTTTAAGATCATCTTGTCATTAGGGCTACATTAAGCTGCAGGCTGAGAAGCCGTTTGAGGCAACCTCACCCAGCGATCTGCCAGGGGGTCGACAGGCACCGGAGCAGCTGCCATCTTCCCCCTGAAGCATCGGACTTTGGCTTCACGCTCCCCACAAAGTGCGATTATCGCGAGCACATCTTCAGAGCTCCGAAACACCAGACCGTGAGTAAATTTCACTCTTGGTTTGAAGCTTTTAAAAATGGGGCTTTGAAATGCAGGCGGGCGCCTTGAACCCTGGAGCGGCAGCCTGAGGAGAAGGGGCGCGCGCAGGCTCCCGCCTCTGTCACGGTTGCTAAGGCCCGGAGCTGTGGGCGGGGCAGAGGTAGAACTGGCTCGACCAATCAGGAGAGACCCCGCCTCGGTCGTCGGCCAATCGCTGCCGGTAAATAACACACCCCCTCCTCGGGGTGGGGAAGGGGGGGGGGGGGGACAAGCCCGCGCCGCCGACCAATCAGCGACTGGGGAGCGCGGACCAATCAGAGCGGGGGAAGGTTTGGGCGGACTTTTTAAAACGGCTCAGCCGCCACAGCGCTGTCCCTTTAAAGGCGTGGTGCGGCCCGTCTCTGTCTCCCTCCGCCGGGGCCCCAACATCCTTCCGGAGGAGCGCGGTGCCGCCCCGCTCCCCGCCCAGCAGGAGCGCCGCTGGGGGGCTGCGGCCTGCCCTGCCCTCCGCGCTCTCGCGGGGCGCCCCTGGGCTGCGCGGCTGCAGGCGGACTATTTTACGTCCCCGCGGCGCCTCACCGGCCGGGCCTTGCTGGGAGCGCTCCGCGCGGGGCCATCTGTGGGCCGCCAGAACAAAAACAAGGGGGCGGGGCCGCGCCGCCTCCATTTTGCTGCGGGGCTGGGGCGGCGGCTGGGGGCCGGGGATGGTGCCGCTGCCGCGGGCATCGTCGTGACTCGCTGGGGGAGGCGAGCGGGGTCCGCCGCGGGCGGGGGCGCAGGCGGCCCTGCCTGGATGCGGGGCCAGCGGCGGAGCCGACCCGCGTCCGTGCGGTGAGGGGAGCCGGGCTCGCCTCCCCCTCCCCACCGCGGAGGGACCGAGCGGTGAGGGCCGCGGGGGGGGGCCCGGTGCCCCCTCACCACCGCCGCGGGTAAGTGCGGCGGCCGGGCCGGGCTGCCCCCGCCTTGAGGCTTCCTGTCGGGTCCCTTTGTTCGTCGGCCCGATGCTGGGGGGGTTTCTCCCCGGGCGGGAGGCGGTTGAGCGGCCTCCGGTGGGGAAGGGGCGGGGGGAGGTCCCAGCTCCCTTTGTCCTGGGGGGGTGGTGGTGGAGCTGGTAGATGTTGACGATGTCCCTCTGCCGCGAAGGTAAACGGATCCCTAGGCGGGGGAGAAGATGAGCAGCGAGGCGCTGTGGCTCTTCAAGCAGCTGAATCTCCACCTGGAGCAGGAGGGGCGGTTTCAGCCCCGCGAGAAGGGGCTCAGCCTCATCGAGTGCGCCGCCGAGGTGAGGGGGGGGCCGGGGAGCTGGGCTGGGGCAGGGGCGGGGGGAGCTGGCGGTCTCCGCGGGGCAGGGAATAACCGGCTCCGAGCTGGAAGGGAGACCTGCGATAACTTCGGCAGGCGAATTCTTCCCTCTGTAAACACCGCCTGCCTTTTGTTTTAACTCTGTCAGTAGCTGCAAGCTACGTTACCAAAGAACTATGACCAAGTAAAATATTTAGGCGTTAAGTATTTAGTGTTTAACCTTCAAACGCAGAACCAAGAGAAGTGTATTATTTTAAAGCTGGGATGTCAAGCAGGCGATGAACAAATGGGGAAATGACCACCTTCTCATTAGCAAGGTCTAGGGAAATGAACCTAGAAGCTTTTGGTGCTTAACAGCCAGAAAAATAAACCAAGCATAAACATTTCCATCTTAATGACCAAAGTTCCTTGCTGAGTTTAGGGCAGGCTTACGTTCCTTTGGATGCTTGTGAATTTTTTGGAAAGGCCTTAATGTTTAACAAAGCAAGTCTCTGAAATCAGTCTGCTGCTTCTATTTTGAAAGCAGAACTTCTGTTGCGTAAGTATTGACATGCAAGCAGAGAGGAGAGTAAGCTGGGTTTGGTCATCTCTGCTTTGATAAGGTCAGGAATCCCTGCCTATGCACACACTCGGTAGCTATTGTCTTAAAATGACAAGTCATTTATTGGAAAAGTGGTTGTAGCTGGGTATTGTACCGGCGAGACTCAGGACCTGGCTGCAATCCATGTACCTTGGGTGTGTTTTGAGTCTCAAGTACCTAAATTAAGTTTTTAATTTATGAGAAATAAAGTATCTATGGAAGATAAGAATTGCTTCCCTTTGATCTAAGTAAAAGATGACTTGGGGAGCGAGCGGTCACAGTCATTGCTGCTGCCACTCAATAATTTTGACTTTGCTTCTTTTGCCATAGAATGAAAATACTCTGTGTCCAAGACAAAGGAATGCCAAGGTGGAAGATCTTTGGAGTCTGACCAACTTTTTTGGTTTTGCAACTGAAACGTTTGTTTTGGCTGTTAACATTCTGGACAGATTCCTGGCTCTTATGAAGGTATTTTGCGGGGGGGAAGAGGACCTGCTATAGTGTCAGCTGGGAATATGTGAGCTTCCTGTGAAGCTTCCTATGTCTGACAAAAAGGGGAAGGTTGTGATCTAGGAAATAATGGTGGCTGTTTACTTGTTCTATGCTAGTGATGTTTCTGAAGTCCTCCTTTGTGAACTTGAGTCAATTTCTGCATGAAAGATGACCTTACAGTAATGTGATTTGTTAACTGTTTTATACTGTGGTCTCTCTTTACCTCTAAATGCAATTAACAGCATGGTTTATTTCCTCGAATAAGTCTGTAGCTGTCACTGTGTAGATGTAAAAGGCTAAGAAAGGAGGTATTAAGAGGGAACAAAACAATTTCTGTTACAGACTATTCCGAAGTGCTGTGTTAAAGCTTAGCTTAGGGCTGGAACTAAGACCAAATGATCATTTCCTGGATGTTTTTCTCTTTATGGCTGACAATTTGACCCTAAACCAGTTCCCCCTTACTAAGTTGGCAGAAAAACTAAAGTTGCATCAGTTCTCTGGTTTGACTGTCCTTGAGGTTGCACAAAACGGCTATGCTGGTACATGAGAGAGAACAGCAGAGGTAGGAACAACAACTTGTGGAGGGGTAGGACTGCCTAGAACAGGCTCAGGCTGGATTTGTGTAGGCTTTAAGTGAGGGGAAGTGAGCGCTGCCGCTCGGAGAAGCGGGGTATTACAGTTCTCACTGCAATTTTTGTTCTGCAGTGATGTGGAACAACTTCAACAGAGGGTGCTCAGCTGTCGAACTTCACTTCCTCTGACTTAGCTATGGCAGATTGATATTGCTGTATTGGCTTTGCCACCTGCGTTTTGCTGAAACTAGTTATGACTAGGTGAGGTGTATGAGCTGGCTGACGTCAGGTCTTGTTGAGATAAGCAAATCTCTGTATCAGACTGGGAATATTCAAACCAGATCACCTAGGCTGGGTGAGCTGTTGGTGTTGCTGTTCGATAAGCATGGTGTTTAGGGGCAGGGGGGCAAGTATTCATAGTGCTTCCTCTTATCTCTAGGTGAAACCGAAGCATTTATCTTGCATTGGAGTTTGTTGTTTCCAACTGGCTGCCCGAGTAGTCGAAGAAGAATGCAATATTCCATCTGCTCACGAGATCATCCGGATCAGCCAATGTAAATGCACTGTGTCCGACCTGAAACGGATGGAGAAGATAATTTCAGAAAAGTTGCACTTTGAATTTAAAGCTACTACTGCCTTAACCTTCTTGCACTTGTACCATACTATTGTACTCTGTCATACCTCAGAAAGGTGAGTTGAATTCTGCGTCGGTGGTGGTCTATATGTTTGCGAAGCCCTTTCTCTCTTAAATGATTATGGCATTGGCTGCGGAGGAGGCAGCTCCTTAGTTTTTACTTCCTGACAAGTGAATACTTTTTGGTACAAATGCTGCTTCTCTTGGGTGTCTTACAGGAAAGAAGTATTGAATCTCGACAAATTGGAAGCACAGCTAAAAGCTTGCAACTGTCGTCTAGTCTTTTCTAAAGCAAAAGTGAGTAGAAGTAGCTTTCTTTGACTTCTGAGTAGGTTTTGATTCATGTCATGTTGAGTGGTGTTTTTTCGTCCTTCTAGCCATCTGTCTTGGCCTTGTGCCTTCTCACTCTCGAAGTTCAGACTTTGAAATCTGTTGAGCTGTTTGAGATCCTTCTGCGTGTTCAAAAGCATTCTAAGGTAAACCTTTTAGGCGGATGGCTTTTGCAGTTGCTGGGACTGGTGCAGTTAATCACTTAAAGGGACCCCTGCTGTCAGGGTACAATCTTTACAGGTACTGTTTGGCATCAGCTGAAAGGAGCAACGAAATGGGTCTTTACCTGTCTGCAACTCTTGCAACTAAACGCGGTTTCACTGGTAGAATGCCAAATGCAAAATACTGCTGCTTAGAGAGTGAGGGCGGGTAGTCATTTTGCACTGGCACATCTTGGCAGCTGCCTGGCAAGCAAAAGGATTATGGCTTAAAAAAGTAGCTTAAATGTCTAAAATCAGGAGAAATGCTGACCTAATGCCTATACAATACATGCTTTAACAAGCAGCTGATTTAACTTGTATAGTTCAAGCTGTATGTTCTAGAGAAGCTTCTAGTTGGTTCACAGGGCTACAATGACTGCTGGGCTGGCTGTTCTTTTTGCCTGAAAAACTAACGTGGGATTTATGGCTTCTAGCTCCATGCTGCCTATCAGTTGATGGTCTAAAACAAGCTTTTCACTCTTAGAGTCAAATTAAAGTATCCCAGTTTCTTGAGGGTTGGAAGTAGATCCTTCAATTACGAGATGATTCCATTTTAAAATGGAATAATCCTGGTTTCATTTTTCCATTGGAAGCGATCAGGCAAACTGTCAACTCAAACTTGAGTGTGGAGATTTCTAGGACGTGTATAGGAGTTCACCTTTAAAAGCAGCCCAACTTTGACAAAGGTATCACAGCTATGACTCACTTCTGTATTGACTGATTTTTTTTCCAAGTCTTTCCAGAGAAGGTAAATCGGAGGGAGGGATTTATCTTTAGAGCCTGGGTGTAATAGGCTAAATATTTTTTCACTTCTCAGATAAGTGATAGTGACCTACTTTACTGGAGGGAACTGGTCTCGAAATGCCTAGCAGATTATGCTTCTCCTGAATGTTGCAAGCCTGATCACAAAAAGCTCGTTTGGATTGTTTCGAGGCGTACAGCCCAGAATCTACAAAACAGTTACTACAGCGTTCCCGAGTTGCCAACGATACCGGAGGGCGGATGTTTCAACGAAAGCGAGAGGTTGGTAAAACTTATACCAGGTGATTAATTTGTTGGAAATTCTCATTTTCTGGAAATGTTAATGGCAAGTCTGTAGAACTAGGCTTATTCAGTGCTACTTACAAAAAAAAAATTGGTAGCTTTAAAAATAGTGGTGGACTTAAAATATATTTTAAACAGAAGAAAAAAAACAGGGAACTGTCATTGTGGCGTTCAAAAACTACAAGTGCCCTGTGGGGTAGGGGGTAGGTATTTCTTCTTTTTTTTTTTTTTTAAGGCAGGGAGGCTTATAAAGCATTTCAGTCTTCTAGAGTAATTTATATTTGACACCTTGAACACTGGCTTCTTGGTTGGTAGGAGATTTTTGGCATTAGAAGAAATTGTACCTTGTTATAATATAAGCCTTAGTGCTGAGAAGCATTTAATCTGGGATGTTGTACTAGAAACAGAAGAGCTTGCAAGGAAACACAGGATTGAAGAGTATTTTGCCACTTTCAAGTTGTTGTGCTTTGTTTTTAAATTACCTTTCCTACTGTTCCTTCTAGTGAAGACTCCTGTGAAGATATGAGCAGCGGAGAAGAAAGCCTTAGCAGTTCTCCTCTGAGTGATTTGGAAGGCACCTTCTTCTTTGAACTGAAACCTAAAACCAAGTGGCAAACTCTTAGCTGTCGGTCTTAGCATTAAGTCTTGATTGTATTAGGTTGAGATTTTTAATGCACCATAGAGTCTTTGGCAATAATAAATGAGGTGGTAATCTGTAAACTGTATTAAGGCCAAAATTGCTGTGGTATATCAATGCTTTGAATGCCTGCCTTGTTTTTTTGTTGTTGTAAATTTAAGGAAGAAAAAAAAAACACCTTCATTCAGGTTCCCAGTTCAGCAAAAAAAGTTAATGTATAGTTCTGTTGTCAGTAAGCGTGAAAATAGTCCTGTACTTGGCGGTCCAAAACGGTTAGCAGCTAAACGTATCGGCAACGTGCCCTGGCTGGGATGAAGGCTGACAGTATGCTGGGCTGTCTTAACAGGAGCATAGCCAATAGATGAGGGGAAATAGGTTTTTTTTCTTCCCTTTACTTGGCATTCATTCTCCTTTGGAATAGGGTCCAGTTTTGGGCTCAAGACGTTGATCAACTCGTGCAAGTCCAAGAGGAGGCTGCCAAGATGGTTAAGTGATTTGGGGTTCAGGACCTGTGAGGAGAGGCTAAGTGAAATGGGCTTATCCAGCCTGGCCAAGTGGGGGGAAAATGGGATCGAACAGCAGCCTTTTGCTATTTAAGAGGAGGTTGCTGAGGAGATCATTTCAGGGTCTTGACTGAGAAGCATGGAGCAAGAATGAGAGGCTTTCATTACATTGACATGTGAAGTTCTCAGCCGATAGAAGTGTGCCCCATGGGGACAGTTGAGTGTGGGAGTGGACCAAGAGCAGCTGTGCAGTCTTTGTCTTGGGAGCTTCTCAGGATTCAACATGGCAAAACCCAGAGCTTGGTTTGAATTCAGCATTGACCTGCTTTGAGCAGGAGGTTAGACTGGAGTCCTCTTCAGGGTACCTCTGCCCTTTAGAAGTTTGGGATTAGGTCAAATTGGCTGAGTAGGTTACGTAGAATGATATGTATGCGTAGTATCAGGCTGAGATGATGTACTGTCAAATGGGCCAAATCCTGAAACTGCTGTAACACTTTATGTGCTGTGCTCCTTTTCAGCAGAATCTTGAGTTGTATACTCCAAGTAGGGTTTTTTTTTCCTTAAAGCTTGGTTTTTATAAACTTCAGGAATCCCTGTTTCACAACAGGAGTATGCATGACAAGAAGGAGGTTTCCAGTCGATACTAGTTTTCACTCAAGGATAGTATAAAGCGTGTGGCAGGGAGTGATTTTGTATTTTCTTTAATACATATGTTTTTCACTGAAATTCATATTGTATACTTCAGTGTGATTAAAATCTTAACATGTTAACATGTCGATCCATACTATTAGCTTAGACTTATTAACATGGTAAATCTTGATAAGTCTACATTCCTTTTGATATTTAACCCTTGTAGTTGTTTTTCAGTATATTCATGTTATTGATTGAGTCCTAGTCAGACTTGTTTGCATGCTTATGTAAAGCAGTTAGTGCAGGAAAAGTTGATATTATGCAGTAATATCAGGTAAATGTGACGTTGATGAAGTAGTTAATGTAATGGTTTTTTCTGAACTTCTTTTATTGAAGCACAAACTGAAGTATGACTGCGTTTCTCCGTATTGAGAGCCCGGCTAGGTAGCAAGCAGACTAATTAGCTCAGAATAATGGTGTGGAGTGTGGTGCCAAAGTAGAAATGAAGGAGCAAACAAGTTAAAGGCTGTTCTGTAGATGCAAGCATTGTTGTAGAAAGGTAAGAGCGGTGCCGTAAGTTCGTAACTGTTATGTGATTTCAGTTTTTTAAAAACACAAAAGGTTTACAAAAATGTATATAAAAATGTAAATGAAAAAATGTACAGAAAAAAATTTAAAACAAAAAATGAGCAGAAAAGACTGTATTTTTTTACGTTCTATGTAACTTTTTGTAGGTATGTTGCATGTAGATAGTAATTTATTGTGTACTCTGTCCAGTATAAATACTGTACATGTGAAGACTTCTTACTGCAAGTCTCTGCGCCTGGAAGCTCACTGCTGAAATGGAGTACTTGGGTTACAGGTAACGAACCGACCAAGTCTTGTTTCAGTTGAGAACGAAAATAAACCAAGTGCTGTATTTGTTAACTGGTCTGAGTTACGGTTGGTTACTTCAAGCTTTTGGCTTGCTTTTGTTTGGTGTTTTGTTTTTTTGTTTTTTTTTTTCCTGTATAGCTTGTGTGGTACTGCAGCTGTCTTCCAAGTTCCCCAGAAGTTCTGGTGAGCAGTTTGCAAAGAAAAAGAGAGGCTTCTGTATGGCTTGCTACTGGATGTGAATCTCTTCTCAGCTTTGCTCCCATCGGTATTTAGAAGCTAGTGTGAGGTGTCCTCTGCTTATCCCCCAGCTGCAGCTGGGCTCTGTGGTGCTGGGATGAGTATTAATGGTGTGTTTGCACATCTAGCACATGGGGGCCCTTACTAGTGGTTAAGTTAGGGGTCATGACAGGCAAAGCGTTGGGGGTTTTGCTGGATTGGTGGTTGCTGCTGTTTCCAGTCTCCTGGGTTAAACCTGGTCTCAGGATGTGTCTGCATCTTTCCAAGCTGAAATACCTACAATAACTCATCAAAAGGCAAACTTGAGCTCGTTTCCTTTTTGTCTCATCCCACCCATCTTGCTGAAGTATTTCCAAACGTTGCCTATGTTGCAAAAATTAAGGAGTAAGGGGCTGTAAATGGTTCTTGCTGGAAAGATGCTCCCAGCCCTAGAAAGACTCAAAGAGGGAGTTGGGACCCGTGCTCTGAGATGGCTGTAAGCATCATGGTAGAGCTATTGCATCTTGTAGCTTGATACAGGTCTTCACTCCTTTGTTTTCCTTCTTTCTTGTGCAAGGGACGGAGCGAGAGAAAGCAGGCCAGCCTGTCCTCCAGCTCTGGCCGCTGTTGCTGCGAAGGGAAATCCTACCTCTGATATTGTAGTGCTGGGGCAGCGTGTGTAGGCTGGGAATGCATAGGGTGGTGTGAGGCTGATGACGAGCGCTGTCACTCATTGGCAGGGAGTGTGTGTGGGAAGAACAGGGCTGCTGCTACTGTTAAAATAATCCTCAGGGTTTTTTTCCTTTATGGCCTTCATAGCTCCTTTTTTTTTTTAAACATGGGAACACACTACAAGGCTTCTTGCTTCCCACATACAGCAGATGAGGGATGGACACTTGATATTCCCAAGTTCTGCATGAAATTCCCTTCTGTCTAATAACTCAGGTGTACCATTGAAAGTCAATTAGATAATGGAACTTCATCTTTGGAACACGCACTGCAGTGTTCCAGAGCAATGGATTCCTTGCAGTCTGTTGTGACCACTTTGAACATGAAAGCTACTACAACAACGATGTTCAGCTTCTACTTCAAAGGTGCCCACTCGGGTCGCTTCAGTACAGCAACCACCTCTCTTGGGAGTAGGCAGATAATGTGTGCATTGCGTAGGCGGGCTGTTACAAAGGTAGGAAGCCATGGGCAACGTCCCTGGGTTTACTTACAGCTTGTGAGATTAGTCTTGTTTAATAAAAGCTTGAGGTGTACTATTCAGCCCCTTTCAAGTTCATCCCAGCATGAAAAGAGGCTTGCTTGCAAGAACATTGTCAGGTTTACTTCTGTGGTTTGATAATTTAAGCTCAGCTTTGATTTTGCCAGGTCAGATAGCAGTGTATCCCTCAAAGGAGGTTTGCCTGGCTTAGTTCAAAGAGTGGGGCTTTTGGTGGTTGGCGGAGCTGTGCATGGTTTTTTAAGTGCTGTTTTGGGCTTGCTTGTACCGCAAGGTGAAACTCTGAACGCTTGCAGTCTCGAGTTTAAATACATGCTCATTTTCATAACTGCCTTGTCAGTAAGACTGGCTTAGGTGGAGACTGAGGGGGCCAAAAGGGAACGTTTCTGCTCCCTGTGCCTTTGCGAGATAGCAAAGCCTTGCCTCACCTATTAAAAGGGTAGAGCTGAAGGTTCGCATCGGTGTCAATGAGCCCTGGTTTCTGAGAGGATCTTGAGATGTTATCACTCTGCTCTCCTGTGGCTGAACTGGGCCGCAAGGGATGGGTGGTGGAACTGCTTCTGTTCCTAGTGAATTACCATTCTGTAATTAATGATAAATGGCCTTTTAAACAGGAAACTTGACTTTTCCACCACTTGATTACATAACAAGTGACACGGAGAAATAAAATCTTTTAGCGTAAATCAGTCTGTATCTTCAGGCCCTGGTCTTCAACAGCTTCCTGGTTGGTTTTTTTTTTTTTTTTCTGGTGGAATAAGTAATTTTCTGTTGGTCAGTGCTTGGAGCAGGCTCTGTGCTTGACCGTAACGTGAAAGGCTGAATCAGTTGATCTAAGAGTCAGTGCTGCCTTGCAATCTCATACCATTTCTTTACCTGCTTGTGAAGGGGCTGGACTAATAGGCCAATGCCTTATTCTTGTGATCCCAGTTAGCTGTCAGGGCTTTAAAGCTGAGCGAAATGTGAATTGGCAGATACCGGGACAAGACCAGAAACCAGCTTCTGCAGTTTCCAGTTCAATGTACGTTGCGTAGGGCCTTTAATAAGGGAAAATGTCTGTCTTTTTATTTCTGAACGAAGTCTTAACTCACAGCTGCTGTCTTCAGCTCCCTAAAAACTTGATGCATGTGAGACGGATGACTCACAAGAGATTTTAAGGTTGTACTCCAGGGGCCAGCAAAATGTGCTTAGAATGCATGCTCGGAGAGCAAGATCTGTTTTGCTGTGCGCAAGTTAGTGGATATGTTTACCCATGAGTAGCAGTTCCACCATCGCTAGGGAGAGACTGGGCAGGAGGGATAAATAGGAGTGGATGTGCAAGCATAGCTAGCAAAGCCTGTGCTTGGGTCTTCTTGTTTAACTGAACTGCACATCATCTCAACAGCAAAAGGCAGGCTTTTGACTTCAGGTCTCGACCATCAAGTTTTGAGTTCTTGCTCTGAATTCCTGTTGTGTAAAAGCTTTTTCTGGGAAAGAGTCAGAATATAGATGAGATAAAATCTAACATATGTGCTGACAAAAGCTGCCGTTACTAACTAGCTTCACAAAATGGCCACTGTTTTTGCTGAAGCAGAGTGCCAAGTAGAGTAAAACTGAGAATAGTGGTGGACATGAGCATGGAAGTCATCAGTTGGGACAGCTGAGAGAAACTGTATATAATAAAAATAAAAAATTAGACTAGAAGGTGTTAGCTCTAGCTATGGTATCTGTCTATTACGTATCCTATGAGCAGATAATGAGTATTATTTATTTTAAAATGCATGTTGCAACCGTGGTGTGTCACATAGCCTTACTTCTTGGCTTAAGCCTGTAAGCGTCTACTGTAGCGCATATACTAAGAGGGGAAAGTTGCCATAACAACTGAATGAAATCAATTAGAGTAATAAGCAATTAAAATCTCATCCTTAGTGTTGCATAAACATAGCATTTTGCTCATGAATTATTGGTAATCTTGCCTCTAGACCTGTATGTTCTGTTCCTGATTTGCAATCTCAACAATTTTTGAATTAATGAAGCATTTCATTTCTCCTTCAAAGAGTGCTGGTGGGTTAATTTTTTTTTTTTTTGGCTGCAGCCAAATACGTCTTCATCAGAGACATGCGAACGCTATTAAAACATCTAAACGAAGGAAACATTCGTGATGGGATTTCCAGAGCGCTCGGCGCTGGCTTCGTTCCCATGCAGTAAAGTCAATGGGAGAACTAGCCTATGGTGAGGAATTTGGCCTGGACCTAGAAAGGCAAATGCAACTCTTGCTCGGTCACACGCTTCCTCGACCTCCTGTGTATTTCTGAATCTCTCGCTTCCTTTGTTCCCACTCAACAGAATGAAGATAGGAATAGCTCCTGACTGTAGTTCTCAGCTGTCGAGGATAAATCAGCTGAAAGCAGAGAACTCTACATATGGCTGTTGTGGAAAGTCAGGATGTGTGAGGGCCCATGAGAAAGGAGGGCTTGCGGACTTTGGTGGGAGCGGAGCTGAGCCACCTGTTTCTTCACAGTGGGGCATTGCGGTGCTCCTATATAAAGTTGTGCCCAGGCAGGGATTTGCACTCAAATGGAATGTTGCCTTTGCTAGTGTGGCAAGATAGGTGTTATGACCGGTTGATAACATCCCCTGTTGGGCCCAGTTGCTGTGGGAGGAGGGATTGAGCATTTTCCAAGTACAGGTACCCTCTGTTTGCTGGGAAGGCCCTGTGCCGTGCCTTGCAGGGTATTGTTTCTTTAGCAGCCTCCTGTCTGCACATAGAGCTTTGCCCACTGTGCACTACACGTGGGTATGAGGACCAAGCTGAAGAGAGTTGCAGTTGTTCAAGTTACGCAAGGGTGGGAATGCGACATCTCTGTTTACTTTGCAAGGGCCTGTATGCTTGTTCTCTGAGGATTTCGTGTAGCTGTGGGTAAAATGTTTCAAAGGTTAGAGCTGAATTTATAAACCCAAGTCTCCAAGGAACTTTGGAAAACATTACTGTGGTCTAAATAGCAGTCTTCCCATGTGCAGTGACCGAGCCAGGGATCTAGGAAGTCTTTTTCATCCAGAGCTCAATCATTAACTACGTTAGGGAGCAAAAGGACTTGAGGGGATCCCTGTTTTTGGCTTGCTCTCCTGCCAAGATTGCAAAAGCTAGGGCTGGTAGTCTAATGGTTTGTGCCACAGGTGATCAGAAGCTAGGTGCGGTTTACATGCCAACTCCTTGCCCAAGACGTTGGCACGGTGTCAGACAAGTAGGAGGGGAAAGCTGTTCTGTGACAAAGAGCAAACCGGCGTGCTCCTCCCTCGCTGTATCAGGAGAGCAAAGGGACATTGTAGGTCCTAGCTGACTCTCTGCTCCTGCAGCAGCTGCCTGCTGTCCCTTGCTCAAACCATGCTGTAAGAAGCAATTTTGGTGCATTGCTCATGAGGCAAAGGCCGCCTCATCTTGGAAATTACGAAATTCAGCAGTGCTGTCTTACCAGAGGCACTGTCCAGTGCATGCGGAGGTCATCCGTCTGATGTCTTCTGCTTTTCTAAGCTTCTGTTGTTCTGTTAAATGTTATCCTGCCACCTTTATCCTGTCTGGGCAATCGGGAAAAGCCACACACTCAATGCTGTGAACGCAACGTGAGCCACTTAACAGTTGTGAAATCAAATGTGGCTCTGCTGAAGGAATTTGGGTTTGTTCTGTTTTAGGGATGTGGACTTGGATCGGTTGCCTCCGCAGCCTGCCATTGCCACTGGAATAGCAGTTGTAGTATTCTTGCAAGCCCAAGTTAGGGATTTGCTCTTGCACCCCGAACTCTCTAATTCCACATTAGCTCTCAGGGTGTTGTTTTCTTTAACATCAAGCGAGTGATGGTGGTGACGCACCCCCCTCTGATGTGTGTGCACGTACACTGTGTGGCTCTTCATGCTTATGAAAACACGGATTCCTGTTTCAATGTAAAAAAGCATGTGCACCTTATCCTGCCAAGCGGGGAGGAATGCAGTCATGTAACTCGTCAAATATTTGTTCGTAGTTAGCTGAGTGCTGGACAGCTATTACATGTGTTTATCATTTGGATGGGAGATGCTTTTGCCCAAGGTTTGTTAAATGGGGGAATGGTGTCTGAAAATCATCCCGGGTGTGAACGTTTGGCATGAGGGGTGGCTTCCATCTGAGGGTCTGGGTCCTGAGGCTTATCTGGATGAGCAGAGCACATCTCATGGACATGCTCAGACATATAGTTAGAAATTCGTACCATTTTCTTTACTCCACAACTTTTTCCAAACCAAGTAGCTGTACTATTAATATTGGGTCTGTACTGAAAACATGCTTTCATTTTTACGTTCCCATTGCTTGCTACTAAGGCTGATTTGGGGGTAACTGTCAAAGACTGAGGCATTCTTAAAGTCTGTACCATGCCTTAAATATCCAAGTGGGGGGAAATGCACTTCCCCTCTTCTTCCACATGGTTTGGTTCAGGAGCCGATAAAGACGCGGGTCAGTGCGGAAGCGAGCTCTTCTAGTGATGATCACAACACTGGTTTGCAGCAAGACAGTGCAGAAAATGGTTGAATATTGGTGATCTTCCACAAGTTTCTAATGGGAACAGACCATTTTTTTCCCCCTTTGGCAGCTTAAAAGATTATTTTGGTTTTCTAAAGGAGGGTTTTAGAGATAGGGGGGATGGATTTGTCTTTCCGCTCTGCCACTATACATCTTAGCACTCATAAAAAGGAAGAGGGAAGGAGAAGAAAGAATACTGCGCTAAGTGTTGGACCTTGCTTGTAACATCTCTGTTAATACACCAGTTGTGTACTGATGCAGTCACTGCTTGTGGGTAAGGCTGTGGCCATGGTTTCCTAGGAAAGAACCCATCTTGTCATCCCCGGCTGTTATGGGTATGCGGTTTCCTACAGACTGGAAAGGTTGCTTAAGGCGTTGGACTGGCATAGAGATGATATGGGCTGGATTCCTTACTTTGTCTTGGGTTTCCAATATGACTTTAGAGTAGCTGCTGTCCCACCCTGTAGAAATTTAGCTAATGGTTGTCCCATTTGCAAAATGAGAATGATAATCTCTCCCTATCTTTTTTTGTGTGCTTGGCACGTTACTGCAGTGAACCAAGTGCCGTGCGCTTACTTGCTGTGTGTGTAGTGTATCTTATTTCCATTTGCATATAGCAGCCTCACCTGGTATCTTCGGATACAGCTTAAAAACAAAAGATGACAATAATTAAGAGCTATTTTGTTGGCTATAATAATGTCTGGTTTCTTATCCTCTCATTTACTGATTTAATAAACAAGCCCTTACCTGTGGTGGTAGCTTAGCACTCTTCTCAGATCCCTGGGATGAATAAGGATTAATTCTTTCCAGGGGCATAACAGCAGCTTTAACTTCCTCTGGCGTCTGATCTCTGTGACAGTGCCTCTGCTTCTCTGCTTTCTTCAGGTAACCTGACAGCAACACTTGACTCCTGAGCACTTACAGTAAAGTGTAAGCCTTCAGCTTTTCTTTTCTGGATTGATTTGGCATCAGAGCTTTTAGTCCACAGCTCCTGGTTACATGTCACCATGCATTCTCCAGTGTTTCCCTCTTCCACCTTTCAGCTCCTCCAGCAAGGCGGTCCTGGAGGCAAAATCTCAGTCCGGGTGGACATTCACGCTCACTGGCCCAGAGCCTCCAGCTTGATTCGGTCACCAAAGACATCAGGAGCTGGGGTTAGTGCTGGCTTTTGTCCCCTGCTTCTTTTCTTCCCCAGGGACTATATCAGCACTCCCTAGGACATGAAGACCTGAGAGAGAGCAGTATCAGAACAGCTGACTACGGGCTTAACGGGGCCAAGCCTGCTGCCCAGCTCAACTAGGCTTTACGATAGCACTGTCCTCAGGGTGCAGCAGGCAGCTTTTGCTCAGCAGGGAATTTGGCCCAGGATATCTGCTGATAAGCTTTGATCTTGCCAGGCCATAGCTGCGAAGCAGAAAAACCACTGGATCTTAGATATGCAGTTGAAGAAAAAGCAGGCGATTAACCTGTCTGATGATCAGAGAAGGGTACTGTAGAAAGAAAGGACCTTTTTATTCCCCCCTTTGCTGATCAGATAGGCCACTGGCAGCTGCATGTGCAGTAAGCATGTATTCACAAATGTAAGTTTTTTAGGAATTAGATGCAATTAAGCAGGAAGTGGGACCAGCCATTCCGGTGCAGAATGCTGCTATTGGGTATCTGGGTTGAGAAAAAAATTTTTAAGGATATCATCTCTTATCTTCCAGAATTAACCGCTTTGGATCCCTCTTTTTAGTTCCTTTAGGGAGGACCCTTCCTTGCAGAGGCTGCTGGATGTGTGCAGTTGTACAGATATGCCCTGCTATTAAAAAGCAATCAACACATCTCCGGGCCTGAAGGGAAGAGTAGGTAGTGGCTGCAGCTCCAAGAGCATGGTGTTGGAGTACCAGGAGAGGTGGGGAGAAGCATGAGCCACCAGTGTGAATATACTGAGGGCATGAGCAGTGTGGAAAACCTTTCTCTGCAAATCAGGAGTCTGGCGAAAGATCTCAGTAGCCAGTATTTCAAAGTGCCCTTGGGATGAAAAGGAAGCCTGGTAGCCTTCTCAGGAGTTTATGGAGGCCAGCGCTAGCACTAGAGAAGTTGGACTGTGGCAGGAACGAGGGTAAATCTAAGCTGCAACCCGCAAAGAGGCATCTGAGCTGGCTTTGCAGGTTTACCCTGAAGGGGAACCAAGGTCACTTACTCCTGCTTTTGGCCATTTCTTACCATCATTTTCAGAGTAGTAGTTTGCTGTACAGGTGGGGAGAACATTCTCTCTCTCCCAACTACAGAACACTGAATTAATTTGTAAAAACTCTCGATCCTTTTATTCTTCTTCCTTTTTCCCTTTTAATGTTGGAAGGTGAGTGGAACAATGCCCTTCAGCCTCCCTTTCTCTAGAATCCACCTGGCTGCCCTGGGCAGGATCTTCAGCCAGCTTTCTTGTTAGACTGCTGTTCTTCAAATGCAAATAGTGAGCTGTGTTTGTAACTGAACGGGCCCAAATGACTTTGTTAAACTTCTGCAAGGCTGGACTTTCCCCAGGTGCTCAGCACTAACCTATGCGCCGCTGTTCTCACCGATACCACCGAGGGCTTTCTTGAAGGTCCCACCTTTACATGCCTAACTCTGCCTCCGTAAGAAATGCACCCCTCCAATGCATACCCATCGCACAGAAATGCAGAGTTGGAAGAAGGTTGAGGAGGGGTTTGTGTTGAATACGGGATGCTCTAGAGGCCGACCTACAACTGGCATGTAATTCTCAATAAAAAATACAAGGTTGGCTTCAGGTTGCTACAGAAAGCAGCTACAGGTTTGACTGTTAATTTAAGTCCTCTTACAGTGTGCCGGGTATAATCATGCACATTTTCATCAGTGTTTATTTGGAAATTTTTTTTTGCACTGCCACGGTTGTTGGAAAGAGACTTTGTGTAACGGAGAATTTGCGAACTCTCCGACTCTGTTTAATGGGCTTTGAGCACAGTTGCCATAGAAGCCTGCCTTCTGAATGCTCCTGTGATTCATCTGTTACAAAGGGTCCACCTGAAGTCATAGGGCTGAAGTCTTGTTTCTACATAGCTTTCAGTCCTCGGAGGGTTAAAGCCGTGCCAGCTCTCATCATAAATCATTTTCTGCTTCTCTGGGGTTCAAGCTTTGATGTTACTGCTTTCTTTAGATCTTTCTAGGCCAATCTTTTAGATGCTATGGCATGTGGAGCTTTTAGGTCTGCGCTGGCCATCGCTTGATAGCTGCTCTGTGATCAGTTTATTTCTTTTGGCATTATTTCTTGAGCTGTGAGCAGGAAATAATTTTTTTTTTAATAAGCAGTAGTAGATGACAGTGCTCTGTATCTGGCGCTTATCCCCCAACTGCTGTCCTGTGTGCCTTCCATTATATAAAAGGCAAGTAAAAAGCTTTGTGAAATATATTGCTTCTTGGAGGTGTCAGGTTGTCAGCTCTGGAGATCAAAGTCCTTTTTCAAGTAGCGAACAGCAGCACGCGCTTTTCTGTACTTCCTCGTGTCTGTGCTTCAAACCAGACCTCAAGAGGCAGGGGGGTTTTTTTTGAGAAGCGTGTTTATGCTATGGAAACTTTACCCAGCTGAATAAAGCCACTTTCCCACCTGGTTGGAAAACCCCGCACCCAAAATTTGGCCTGGTCGTTTGCGAGGCGACTGGTTCTATAGGAAAGGAGCTGCACATCCCCGGGCTGCCGCCTCTGTTGGTGTTGCGTGTGTCGGGTTCAGTCTTTTAGTGTCTCCTTGGCTCCAAAATAGTGAAAGGACTGGATTAGTCCTCGTATCACTTGAGGATACCCAGGAAGTCTGGAGCACGGCCGGTCTGTGCTCGGGTTGCCGGCCCGCCTTCATCGGATGCGGTCAGCACCAGCTCGGGCTGGCAGATCGCCTGCCTCCTCCGACAGTAACGCGGGCTGGGCTGTAACTGCGGAGCTTGCTGTTGAAGCAGAGATTGCTCCCTCGCCACGATGCATCCGCGTTATATGTATCGCCTTGAAGAATACTGCTCCAACAGGACTGCTCAAGTTCCTAGCGGAGATTTACGGCGCTATTTGGATGTGAAACAGGAGCAGCGTTTTTCCACTGATGTGCCGAGAATGTAATTTTTTTTTTCCCAGTAGCTGAACACCTCCATCTGCCACTACTTTCTGAAGGAGTTGAAGAGGTTCCTGAGCTCCAAAACTCAGGTCTCCTAGGGTTATGCCAGAGGGAGAACTTTGGATGTAAAATACCTAATCAACACCTGAGTTTTGCAAATGCTTGCTTGTTTAAGTTCTTATCCTAGTCACAGGCTTTTGAAAACAAACAAGCAAGCAAAACTGCCCTGTGTTACTGTGGGCTGAATTAAAACCAAATCGTAATACTCCTGAACTTCAGGAAGTCTGAAATTCAAATCTGCACTTTGAGACCAGGCCAGTCTCTTAATTTCCATTTCAGAAGCGGAAATACCCCAGAGTAGGTTGAGCCAGGTAGTAACTGGCCAGACCTTGTGTCTTTAACAGCAAGTTTTGAGCAGATGGATATAAGAAAAGATCACAAGGTGTAAGTGGGAAAATATTTTACCATTTTATCTTCAGTTGCAAGTGCTTTTAGAGCTGACTAGTGATGCCGATGGCTTCATTTGTATGCGAAGGGAGGAGGATCTAAGCTGGAGCACCATTTCCAGTGAGTGGGGGCTAAGAAGAAGCCATTTCCCCTACCCCATCAAGGCCGGAGAATGTCAGATTCTGGACATAAGACACTCTCATTAAAGGACTGAAAATAAATTGTTTGGAGAGGCATATAAAAAAAAAACAAATTAAAGGATGGAGAGTGACTGGTAATTCATCTCCAAAGCCCATCCTTGAAACATGGGTCACCCATACGACAAAACTGTGACAGTTTGCTCCACATGGCCATCCATCATGCTACCGTTTGATTCCCCAAATCCTGACCTAGCAAAAGGCTAACTTGCTTGAGCCGCACAAGCCCTGTGAATACCCCTGCGGCACAGACTTGAGCTGGGTCTCCAGCTCCGTACTTCGGGCTGATAGGGTTGGCTTTGTGAAGGAGGGCAGTGGTCCTGTGTTGCAACATAACTCTGCTGTGTCCTAAGAGCAGAGTACTAGCAAAGAGGGGTTTTTCACTTTCTTTTCACATCTGCTGTAATTTTTTTCCTATTTGGCTCTGGTACAGTATTTCTTCCTCAGCTCCCTATTGCCTCCCCTGGCCTTCATCAGGTAAGGTCTAACTTAAGCAACGGGCTTGTTACGGTTTATAGCAGCCTGTATGGGATATGAAAATTCAGACTGAGAGCACTCCTTCCCCTATTTCTAGCATAAGTAAGGCATGCAAATCTTTTTGGTACGTGTCTAGAAAAGTACCTAACCATGATTACTTACTTGAACCTCCTGATAGCATTGCCATGCCTTTCTGGGTACAAAAATCAGGATGATTTGTGTCCCTGCCAGTGGTTTGAAACCCTCAAAATGCTTTAAGTTGCTAAGGGCAGCAACACTTGCACCTTGCCAAATGAAGAGAAACAGAAGTGAGATGGGAAGAAGAAGTTGGTGGGGTTTTTACCTTCTTGGGCTTGGGAAACTCTTGGAGGACAGGTTCCTGTACGACAAAAAAAGCAACAGGGGATGCCTTTGCTATTTGTGTGGTCGCTTGATAATGGCAAAAGGCCGGCACTTGTCACGGTTAAGCTATCGGGCTGTTTCCACGAGAAAGTTTTGGACAGAAATCCAAGCTCAGAGGTAGAATTTGTAGGTTTAAGTGGATGGACACAATAGGCAGTTGCTGATTAACATGCCCTTGCTGACCTGCGGCAGATAAATTTGCAGCAGCAGATGCAACCCCACGGGATCCTGTTATTCCCTTAGCCGTAAAGGATGTAAGCAAGCGAGATGTACTGTGTTTCGCACCGCCGGTGGTGCCTGTGCCCAGCCTTGCAGAGGAATTGTTGCCTTTCTTCAGGGCTTTTCATTTCCAGTCTTGCAGTGAAATCGCTGCTGACGGCTGGGGAAGATCCCATCCGGTGTAGCCGGGTGCCTTTCAAGCCCTTTCTTTCAAGCACCCTTGATAACTCAGAGGCAGCTGTTTTGCAAAAACAAGCCAATCCCTTATTCAGCATGTACTGCCAAGATCGGAGGCCTTTCTTTTCATCCCTGCTTCCAAGTTTACATCCACAACCCACCCAAACCTCTTGGGCTTTTATGGAAGGCTTGAGTCTTCTACCTCCAACCCTCTTGCCGGTTGTGATGTGGGCTGGCCTGTCTTCATAGCAGCAGAGGACAAGGCAACCACAAAATGCTCCTCAGGGGACGTTGTGTTCACTTTTCACATGTGTTTGCTCAGCACCATTGACACCAGCAAAATCATCTTGGCTCATAAACCTGAGCAAAGAGCGCAGGGTCAACCCTTTTCAGAGGACAGGCGTTCTGCTGTAACCTCGTGCTGATACATGGCCAAATCTGTCCTCTTGACTTTGAAAGAGCATACGTAGGCGAGTCTTCTGCAGGCTAAGAGCTGGCCAAAGGATGCCCACAATGTCCTCTTGGTGAAGCAGAACATGCTCAAGCCGAGACACAATCGTTCTCTGTTTGCTTATGCTTCGTGCTAGACTGATAAGAGCAATCGAGCCGCTTCTCAGGGCCAGCGGTGATATGGGGAAGAACTGCTGAATCTATCAAACAGCCTGTTTGGGGAGGAAGGGGCCACGAGAACTCACTCGGCCATCCCGTTTAAATTTAAAAGAGGGAGCTGCAGATTCTGCTATAAAAAGGGGGCTGTGGCTGTCTATAATTTTTAAATGGTGCAGGTTAATTGGAGGGAAGGCTGGGTGGGAACGCAGAGAGGCAAGGCAGATCAGGGAAACGGTAGCCTTGTGTGTGTTTGATGGGAAAGGGCAGGCAATTGCTTTCCTGTAGAGAAGCACGTTAGAGAAGAAATTGTAGGAAGATAATAAATGTTGAGGGAAAAGATTTCGTCGCTGACTCTACGCCGGATCTCTAGGGAGTTGGAGGGCTTGATTGAAATCAGACTCTGCTCCTTGGGTTCAGCTTCGTTAGCATCAGCAGAAATGAAACTTCCACAGATGAAAACAACCCACAAATAGGGAGAGCCGGGGGGGGGGGGGGGGGGGAAAGAACCTACCTGACAGATAAATCATCGAGGACAGAGGTTTTTAAAGTGCAGCCTGCGGGGCACTTAAGGCTCAACAAGCCTCTACATGCAGCTATAAGGGGATTTTTTTTCAACTGAGGCATTGCATTTCTCTGGGGGGTTGCGCTCTGAACGAACGTTACGTGATCCAAGCCTAGCAGCCCACTGATGGAGTGGGTGGCTGTGAACGTGCCTCATCCTACAGTAGGGCTTTACTATCAAGAACTCCCTGAAGTTTTCTTTAGGCGTGAGTGTTATCTGTACTAAGAAAAACAAAGCCTTTTGAGGCTAGGAAAGAAAATAATCTTCTGGAAGTCATATGTTTTAGCCTGTGGTTTCATTAGCTTTCTCAGGGAATTAGGCTTCAAGAAAAAAAAAAAAAAAAAGGAAGTAATAAGGGCAGTTGGAATTTTTTCAGTACTTTATGTCAGTCTTAATCAGTTATCTGAACTCCATCTCGGTTTCTTACTGCGCTCTCGTAGGGCTGTTCCGGGTAGCCTGCCACGAAGCGGCTGGAATAGTGAGAAATTACCTCTTTTGCAACCTGCATCCTCTTTATCGTGGCCAGGGAAAAACAAGCTCAGGGCTGCGTATGTGTTGAAATACGAATTAACTAGGAGAAATTTGGCTGCAGAGTCCCTGCAGCCCTCAGGGCTGTGTAAAACGGGTCACTGGGAACGCGTAAGCAGAATGAAAGGAGAGAGGAGAACCTGCTAATCCTGGATTTTTTGGTTCCTTGAGCACAAATTCAATGCTATACTACTTTCTGACTTGAGGGATTGACACGTGCTAAAACGCTTTGCTACAAAGAGGGGAGAGAGGAGCAGAACATTAATGAAAGGAAAATCCTGTGCTTCTGAAAGCAACAGTGATTGACGAAGACATTCGGGGATTTCGGGAAATCTGTTCCCGCTTCGGTACCGCTTTATGGAAGTGACTTTCCACACGATGAAGGCAACTCATCGTGCACTTGTAGAATTCCCCTCACATCCTCTCCTTGCACTTCAGAGGAAATACCCAACATTATTACCCTGCTCGTGGCAGGGAGGGTACGATGTAACTCCCCTGTCCCAGCGTTTGGGACAATGTGGTGGATTCTTCAGTAGAGAAAAAACATGCTCATGCCCTCATGGGTCATGCACTTCTGCAAACCAACGCACCGCTCGGAGCTTGTAAAATTTAACCTTGGAAATTATTGCAGAAAGGGGACGACAGAAGCCTGTAGGGAAGTTGTCAGGGGTAAAATGTCATTAGCTTGCTTCTGTCTGCCTCTAATTAGCTCCACTCATCCTCTTCTCTTGCTGCCAATCGCCAGATAGCTGAGGAATGTGGGGAAGCGAGCATCCCTCTGGCCCCCAGGTGGGAGTGCTTTACCGAATTCCCAGCTGAGCCCAGGTGTAGGCACTGCCCTCGCAGCGAGCTTCCTGCTGATGGTGGGAAAGCTGGTGGCCACGTTTCTTAGTAGAGAGGCCTCTGGGAACAGTCTGGCTGCGGAGGTGGCAGGATTCTGGCTTCGTTGTACCCCTTACAGCTACTGACAGCGGTTAGACTTCGATATGTGAGTACACGTGTTTTTTCTGATTGTTTTACTTATGGTTTATGCTGGTGGCTGCTGTTTAACTGGAATAGGAACTTGTTTATTTGTGGAAAGGCACCATGACCTCAACCTCTTTCAGATGCGAGTAGAAGTCTCTATTTGACCGCACAGTGGGGAGCCTTTCTTTCAGCTAGGTGTTACCAGGCACGAGGGTAAGGTGGTACGTGCCGTCCTTTGAAGAACGCAGGCTTGGTGGTGTCAACACAACTTATCTTGGGATAAGTTGAGTTGAAATTTGCTCTCTGTTAGAAGATTCTTTTTATGGAATTTGTTAGGACAAGGGGTAATGGTTTTAAACTAAATCAGGGTAGGTTTAGGCTAGATATAAGGAAAAAATTCTTTACAATGAGGGTGGTAAACCACTGGAACAGGTTGCCCAGAGAGGTAGTGGAGGCCCCATCCCTGGAAACATTCAAGGCCAGGTTGGATGGGGCTCTGAGCAGCCTGATCTAGTTAGCAGTGTCCCTGCTGACTGCAGGGGGGTTGGACTCGATGACCTCTAGTGGTCCCTTCCAACCCAAAACATTCTATGATTCTATGATTCTGTGCCAACATAGCAGTTTTCCAAATGGTTGAAAAGATGGTCTTGGGAAAAAAGGAAAGATTCTGTTTTCTCTCATTGAGTTGAAACAAGCAAAACATGCGTTGGGGTGAGCGGCTTTTACCCTGTCTTGAACCCACAGCAGGAGCTTTTTGGGTTGTTTTTGGCTTGTTTCTTTTGGTTTGTTTTTTTCTGTGGAGAGATGTGTTGTTTTGTCTGGCAAACTGGGCTTGTCTTAGAGCTGGAAGTAGAGGAATAAGAGGAGAATGAATGGAGGAAGGAGCATACGTTACGTTTGACCCCAGACTTGCTGAAGTTCTGCGTCCAAGGTCTCAATGAATTGTAGTGGCCTCTTCACCTCTGTGTTTTTTAAAAGCTTCCTAGATGAAATGTGACTATTTCAATGGCTTGAAACTCAATAAAATAATAACCATGAACTTGACATGCTTCTTTGAGAAGTCCTCAACTTTCTCGAGACGGGTAGTTGCTCTCTACTCTCTGAGAGCCCGTGAGTAACGTGCCACCAGTGGATGTGTGGAGCACCTGAAAGTAGGAGCTGGGAATTACTAGGGGTAGAGTCAGATTTTAAGACTGAGGAACAGATGAAACGAGGGACTCGTGCTAGGGGTTTTGTTTTGCAATCAGAACTTAAAAAACCAACCAAACCAGTAACGGGAACGTGTGCTCCTCTCTTTGGCTCTCTCTTGCCTGCAAGTTATGTCCCTGTCTAGGGGGGACGCAATGGTCCAGGTACCAGTGGTGCAGTGCACTGCCACGCCACTGCCGCCAGGTCCCCAACAACCCCCTTCTGCCCCAGGGAGCCGAAAATCAGCTGAGAGCACTGCCTGGGAAGCTGGTTTCACCCTCATGCTAGCTGTGGGGAAGAGAAATTACGCTGAAACTCTCTGTAGCTTTTCCAGCCTAATGTTGGGAGCTGAGGAGCTGGGGGGAGAGGAAGAGAGGAGGAAAAGCAGTGTTCCTTCCTCCAAATTATTTCAAAGCACGGGAAAGGCTTGCGATGCCGGCTGCAGAGGGTTGTGACTGTTTAAATAGAGCAGCAAGCGAGAAGAAGACTTGCTGCCCTGTGACGGGGTCGTCTTGGCTTTTGGCGACAGGCTGGGGCTGTTTGGACTCCGGAGGAGGAAAGAAATTCTGTATTTGGAAAAATCCATGTTGTGTTGTTATTGCCTCAGGATCCTATTTTTTTCCATACAAAACTTTCCCGATGTGCCTTTGAACCCACCTGTCTTTCTTGGTGAAAATGATGCCTACAGAGCAGAGGTTTCGGGTTAGGCCAGTGACTGGTTTTATTTCCATTTTAAGTACTCGTAATTTGAAGTAACTTCATGAACGTGCCAATACTGCTGGTGAACGCGTGAGCTCTGGAAAGAGAGTGATGTGTACAAAGCTGCTGACAGGTCCCAGGCCCCTTCCAGAGGGAAACGGTGGAAGGAGATTGGGCTTTTCTTTGCTATTAATTCTAGAAGAAACCGCAACTTCCTCTGTGTGCTTCAAAGCACAGATGAGCTGCAGGGATCCCCTTTCCTTTCGAGTACAGCGAGGCAGCCAGTCCCTTGGGAAAAGCTCCCGTACCTCAGTACCGAAAATAATCTGAGGCTCTGATGAGGAACAGGGATTTTGCTGATGGCAAATAAATTTGCTCGGGCTCAAATGAAGACTTAAAAGCGTCCGTTGCTTCCCGCGAACTGCCGCAAGGTATTGCGGAGAAGGTGGAAATTCCCGTAGCGCGTTTGCAATGCGAGGTAGGGGAGAGGCTTTTGCCAGAATTGCAATACGTTTGGGGTAAAAATGCTACGTGGCTGACGTTTTGCTTAAACCAGCACGAGCTGGAGGCAAATTCCTGTGTAGATCTTAATGAGCATCCCAAGTCTGGCGTTGCTGCCCTAATGGGGAAGGAGATGGGGCAAAGTTTGAATCTAAAGGAGACTGAGAAAGTGCACTGAGGGAAGGGGTCGTATCCTGAAGCAGTGTGTTGAGCCAGGTAGCTGCGCCTCCTCCGTTTCCTGGTGAGCCTGCTTGGCATCCGTACTGGTGGGGTTCAGCCAGTGACCAAAATTTCTCATTTGCCCGTTTTAAAATAACGCTTGGTGCCGATGACCGTGTGGCTGGTATCGCTTTGAACACAGCTTCAAAGCATCGTCACGTACCCAGTTAGGGAGGCGTGGGGTGCTCGCCGTGTGCCTTGTGACTACTGCTGCTTGGGACATATTGCACGGGAAAGAATAACGAGCTTGGATGGTTTCCTCCATCTTCCACGTCTTGTGTGTTGGCAAAGGGCCTCCTGATGTCTCCCGGGCTTGATTGAACAGAAGCAGGCGCGTGGTGGGCTTCTGTCATGACCCTGAAATGAAAGCACTTACTCTGGTTACGAGTAGCAGGGAGTAACTGTGCCTCAAAAGCAGGATTTTTCAGTAGGCGTGGTAAAAACGTGGGCTCCCTGCTTGCAGGTTGAGTCTGAGGTTAAGCAGAATGGTGACTAACCTTAGGAGAGGCTGGGGGAGTAAAGGTGTGAGTGTGCTGCTATTTATGCAAACACCCTGATAGCTCAAGCAATTCAGAAAATTCCTCGGGACCTCAGAAACTGAGGAAGTATCACGAGGGAATGTCAGCTGGGTAGGGCAAATAGCTGTGGCGTTACCTGGGAGGAGGTGGAACTGGTGACAGCTTGGGAGCGTGACACTGGTGTGTCATCGGACTCGCACCTTTGCCTCCATGTGTCCTGGTCTGAAGGGGAGGAAGAAGGAAGGGAGGCAAGGCAGGGTTTGCTGCCAGCGGGTTTGTAGCTCCAGCCTGAGAGGATGTCTCGGGGGAGGCTGCCAAGAAGGGGATGCAGAACCAGCGATGGGAACCCAACACGCCTGGCTCACCTTGGAGTGTGCAAGAGCCAGGGTAGGGACTGTGACCTCGTGCACATCCTAAAATACCTCGCGGCGGTGGAGGTGGGATGCAGCAGCTTTCCTCTCCTTACCTGGAGCAGCGGAGGCGCAATCCTAGGGCTGATACAGGAAGGAGTCCTTTGGGTGGCAAAAATATTGATAGAATCATAGAATGTTTGGGGTTGGAAGGGACCCCTAGAGGTCATCTAGTCCAACCCCCCTGCAGTGAGCAGGGACACCTTTAACCAGATCAGGTTGCTCACAGCCCCATCCAACTTGGCCTTGAATGTTCCCAGGGATGGGGCCTCCACCCCCTCTCTGGGCAACCCCTGCCAGGGTTTCACCACCCTCACTGTAAAGAATTTCTTCCTTAGATCCAGTCTAAACCTACCCTGTTTTAGTTTAAAACCATTACCCCTTATCCTGACACAGCTGGCCCTACTGAAAAGATTGTCCCCCCCTTTCCTATGGGCCCCCTTTAGGTACTGAAAGGCCGTAATCAGGTCTCCCCGCAGCCTTCTCTTCTCCAGGCTGAACACCCCCAACTCTCCCAGCCTGGCCTCATAGCAGAGGGGCTCCAGCCCTCGGATCATTTTAGTAGCCCCTCGGATCATTTTAGTAGCCCTCCCCTGGCCCCGCTCCAACAGCTCCATGTCCTCCTTGTGCTGAGGGCTCCAGAGCTGGACGCAGGGCTCCAGGGGAGGTCTCCCTAGAGCAGAGCAGAGGGGCACAATCCCCTCCCTCGACCTGCTGATGGCATACTGCGATGACATTTAGCACCGTGACCTTTAAACGCTTCCACGGGCTGATTCAACTCGAGTAGGGAAAACACTTTGGGCGAGGCAGGGCTCAATGTAAATTTGCCGTGAATCACGCTGTTGTGATGCTGTCCACTGCATTACGTGGTCTCCCTCTCGGTCCCATGCGTTTGAGTTCTGGGCAGATAAACATCATTTGCTTGAGCGTGATAAATGAAACAGTTGGGAGCGTCCATTGCAAGCTGCCTACAAATGCCGGATGAGCGTCGAAGCAGATAAGGTTCACCGTGCTGTAGGCTTAAAGCAGCGTTTAACTACCAGTTTGTGCTGGCTGTTATTTACAAAGTATTAAAAATCCCAGCTTTTGAGGATGTTTTGTGTGGAAATGCATTTCACCCTCCCTCCCTGCCAAGCTGGGTCGCTCTCCAGGAAGCAGCTGAATGCCCTGCGATCCCGGTGGCTTTCCCGGTACCGCTCCCTTCCAGCTTGAATGAGTTGTACCGTCAGACGGGAAAAGCCAGGCTCAAGTGAGGCTCAGACCAACCACCGTAAGACAGGCGGGTTATATCAACCGGTACCTGGGACTGAACGCTTCCTGGGTGGCAGTTTGCCCAAACCCTGGGGAAAACGCTACCCCAGCTCCTGTATGGCCCTCCTGGGGCTGCCCGGAAAGAACCGGGTGTTGTGTCTCTATATACTTCAATATTCGAGGGGGATTTTGGGTTTCTACTGAACTGTGTAGTTTACTCAGATGACACCTGTATCGCTTACTCAGAAGTGCTGACTGTCGCCAAACCAAGAAATACTGTACAAAAGCAAATAGATGGTCATGTGTCGTGTTCACTAGCCGTGTCTTGTGCTTTACGGGGGCAAACCTCGGTAACTGTTGGGATGGGGGACTTTGGAGTAACTTAGTAGTTTCTTGTGAGGTTCACGGGCTTAGATGCTAGGGAAACAGTACTGCTCCTCGGTCTCTGCCTCCTTCACCTCTCATCTCTGGAAGTCCTACGCTGCAGGCTTGCCCCCGCGTTACTTTTTAGCAAATAACCATCCGATGTTGTCTTGGGGGAAGCCTGTCTGTGGGATGCAAAACTCCCTTGCAAGCAAGAACCCGGGAGAAATTCATAAACAACTTCCCCTCGAGCTGCCCTGAGCTTTGGTCCCACCATTGCTTCTTTTTGGGATTGAGGAAAACGGAGATCCCAGATGCGTGCTCTCCTGGTACTTAAACGCGGTGCGATCACGTACTCGAGCGATCAAAGCGGGCAGCCCGCGCTCTGGTTCTCCAGCTGCTCCCGCCGGGAAGCCTCGGCCGTTGCAGTATTCCTTGACTTTTATATGGAGCACACTGGCTTCCTGGGGCACTAACAGGTTCCAGCTGTGTCCAGGTGTGCAGCTGAACAGGAATGCTCGTGTCTCAGCTTCAGACTGCTTCATCTACAACCTTTCTAGCTAGGAATATAGCCGGTGTACACATACTGAAAAGGCATTGCACGTAAACTTGCATCCTCATGCTGCTAGCCATGCTCTAGATATATTAATAAGTGTCTCTGGGCTTGGAAAAACGGCAATGATACTTCTCTAGTCCTTTTAATGCTGGCATGCTTTTATCACCGTGTGTCGCAGCGTAGTTCAGCAGTGGGAGTCCTTCCCAGTATGTATTCCTCAGCCATGCTGGCTTTTAGTTAGGGCGCGTAGCTCGGTTAGTACTCTTTTGGGCCATAAACACTAGAAATGTGTGTTTTGGTGAACTCAGAAATAACTCTGGTATTTTAGGCTGCTTGCAAAGTCAGGCAGATGTGCTGTAGCAGCTATTCCCACTAAGGTTTCTGCATGTATTGGCCAAGAAGGGTCCTACATTCTCTCCGAAGGAAAGACTGGGTTTTAGAGCCCGAAGCAGGGCGGTGTACAGCATAGGCAGCTTGTCAGACTAACAAATGGCAGCCTCTGCCCGGCTCTGCTCAGAGGGATGCCTTTTGTAAGGTAGGATCAGGCAGCCCTGTGATCCGAAAGCCTGCTGTGCTCGACATGCAGAGCCACGGTTTGTCTGGAGGATGATGAGCTGTGCAATAGCTTCTGGCCTGCCGGTTGCTCCGGTGCCCTCCTGCCTCTGTGTTTTCAGTACTCTGCCTACACGGCAACGTGCATCTTGAGTTGGCTCATCCAGGCTTGCTTCCGTCCTCCGTAACTGCGGGATGTGCTGGGGATACGTTGGGGATGCTGGAGCTGTGTAGCAGAGCCCCTTTCCTTCTGCCCTCCCCAGGGCAGTGCAAGCTCTCCCTGTCCCCGACCGAGCATGGGAGGCATTTTCCGACTGCCCATGGTGGCTCTGCAGCAGGCCCAATGTTGGGTGATTGCTCTGTTTTGGGTGGTTTGCTCTCCAGCCTCCTCTTTCCACCCACAGACACCGTTCCCGTGCGCTTGGTCCTGTCGGGAGCGCTCAGTCTCTCCAGGGCAATATGCTGGCTGCAGGCTTTTTTCCTTTCATGCACCATAGACTTCAGCCAGTCCCACAGGAGGAAGAAGGTTTTCTGTCTACATCTCTTGCTCATCCTCATCTCTCAGGGTGATGGCTGTTCTATGCAGCAGTCTTCCCCGATCCTCCCTCAGACGAAGGTCCCTTCACATCGCTGCAGGGTCTGTAGGGTCTAACCTGCATTTCTAGCTTTCCAGGATGCCTCCATGCCTCTCCCCACCCAAAAACCTACCCTGAACTATGCTTTGCTGCAGAACATCAAGACAAGCCAGTTCCACAGGTTGCTACTGCTCTCGCCTGGGAATCGAGCTAAGAGCAAGAACCTGTGTGTTTTGTGAGAGGAGGAAGCCCTCCTTTGATCTCTCTTTCCTTCCCTTTTTCCTTCCCCAGGCCCGAATTTCCTCTGTTCATTCTCAGCTGGTTGCTCAGTCCATCTCAGTTGCATCCCATTTCCATGCCCATTCCTCGAGGCACCCAGGTCTTTGTGCAGCACCCATGTGTGCTCGGCTCTGATGACACCGGGCAATGCCGTGGCACCGGCCAGCTCTGGTTTTATTGCGCTGCAGTCGCTAATGGAAGTGATGAACTGGCAGAAAAATTAAAGCTGGTGGTTCAGAAATACTTCTGAAAATTGGCTTTCTTAAGGGGGGCAGTGGAAAAAAAAACCCTCCGTGATGAGAGCCGGCATACGTAACACCTACACAGATGTGAAAAATTTTTCCTGTGTAGTCGGTCAGCTCTGATTGTCATCTTCCACCTACGACCTGGATGCTCAGGTCGATCCCGGGCTGTATGGAAGTCTCCCTTCCCACTCCATTTTTCCGTGCTCCTCTGCCATCTGCGGCGCTGGTGTCTGCCGCTCTCTAGTGGTGCTGAGCCCTGAGCCTCCTGGGGAGCCCTGCTTTACACTAGCTTTTCCCGTAACTGCTCAATACGGGCACATGTGCAGGCACTGGAAAGGGCTCGGGGGGGAATTTTGGGGTGCATTTGTCTGTATGTCCGCTCCTCTCCGGGTATCCACCGCTGGACCCTGCCTGCAAGGAGTTACTGGGCTCCCTATCTCGCCTGGTACAGCCATTCTGCAGGTCTTTCCTCAAACCAGATTATACAAGTTTCTGTAAGAAGGGGGGGGGGAAAAAATCTGGATATCGGTACGTGTGTTGCACAAACCACTTGGCTTCAACAGCCGTGCCTTAAGGTCAGTGCCAGGGAATAAAACAGCAAATGTGGCTCTGAAATGTAAGGAGAAGGCTTTTTTTTCTGACGTGCTGTACGTAAATCCTGTGCTGTCATGCAAAGCGAGAACCTAGCTGGTGCTTTTTTTCCTTTTTTCTTTTGTTCTTTTTCTTTTTTAACAGCGTATATGTCTGCCGTGGCAAGTCTAAATCCTGTAAGTACAAGCTGCCCCCGTTTCCCAGTCCCATGCTCAGAGGCAGAAGGAAAGTCCCTCATTTTGTTAGGAGAAGGTGATGCGTTACGTGGACGTGTTACACTGGGCAAACATCTTTCCAAGCGCCTCCCTTGTACGCCAGCCCCACCTTCCACCCCGCCAAAACCTCCAGGTGAAATACCCACTGCTGCTGCCACTGAGACCCTTGATACCCACCCAAATGTCCTTGGCAAATACTGTAGAAAAGCAATTCCCCTGTCCAGGAGTGGAAAAACCTTTTCTTGCCTTAATGGCCTCCTGCTCTGGGCTTACAGTTCCCGGTTACTGCAGCTCAGACGCTTGTTCTGCCCTGCTGCAGTCCCCATCGGCGAAGGGGAAGGCGTTGGGGAGACCCAGTTGTCCAGGGTGAGCGCAAGAAGGTGCTTCACTCTGTTGGTAGCCTGTTCATCAAGCAGGAGGTCAGATTTTCTCGGCTGAAATTCAGACCCTTAAATCCCCAAGCCCCCTCAGTGGCCCCTAGCTGTCTCCCAGTGGATGGATATACGTATATACACGTCAAGGTGGAAGGGCGTAGTGCTGGGATCTGAGCTACCATTTCTTGGTTTATTTTGCCATTTAAAAGTAAACTCGTGACTTCAGTGGTGGGAACAGAGTATAAGCAGCAAGTCATTGGAATAAAGAGTATAAAGACCAAGCAGCCCTCAGGGAAGGGAAATAAAAACTCGATTCAAACCAACCTGCTAGCAAATAGTATGACTCTGAAATGCAGATCCAAAAGATAATGCCAAACTCGATCGGAGTGCCAATCCCATTTGTCTGGGGCCAGAACGCTCTGCAACGGGTCACCTCGTTTTATTGGAAAATGCACTTCCATACGGGACCATAACCAGACCAGTTTGGGGAGGGTCAGCCTGGGTCGTGTCGCAGTCCTCCTCATCTGTGGTATTTCTCCAATGTGAAGCACAAATGTTCCAGCCCTTTGGCCTTTTTCCTTCTTACACTGTTGTTTGAGCAAGGAAAAAGAGACCCTGAAAATAAAAAGGAAAATTTCCCTGTTTGTCAAAGCAGTTGCTGTGTTCAAGAATCCAGGTTTTCTACAGGATATTATTTGTAGTTTTCTTCCAAGCCATCCGTGCATCTCCAGTGGGGACCAGCAAGCGCAGAAAGGAAAAGGCCGGGTTCTGACAGACCCGGGTGCAGGGGAGGGGAGGCGTTGATCTTCTGGATGATCCAGGGAGTATATTTGGCAGGAAGGAAAAAGATAAAATATTTATCAAAACAGACAAAACCAACTCTCCCTCAGCTATCGGTTATGTCAGAATTCTACTGATGTCCCCTCAATTAGGAAGCTGGTGCTGCTTAGTGGTGTGGTTTTTTTTTTTTTTTTTTTTTTTTTGTGGGGGACCGCCCTGCAAAGCCCGTGCTGGTGGCTCCGTTATGCCCCAAGGCACCAGGAGGTGTCGGGGTGCACCCGCTGGCTGCGGCTCAGCACCCTCTGGCCCTGGGGGTTCCCACCCTCCACCCAGCTCAGCCCCTCACGCCTTTGATAGATTTTGTGGGGTTTTTTTGTCCAATCCAGCCTACAGCGGATGGTTTGCGGAGGTACTGGCTTGCTGCTTGCTTTGAACAAAAAATGAAGAGGTTCAAGTGACTGAATAGCAGGGTCACTTGTTTAATAAAGGTGTTTCAGGATGTATTTTTTTTTTTTTTCCCTTCTGGGCCCTGGAAAATAACCCGAGCAAGTATCCATGTAATCAGAAGAGGTATTTCAGACTGCGTCGTGTTCTGTGTCTGCCTTTGCCCCCAGAGCTTTATGAGTGCGCCCTTTGAGTGGTTTGTATGGATGGTTAGATGAGATTGGAGACACACAACGTGTCTCAATGCCTTGTCAAGTCTTCGAGCAGCCAGCAGGGCTATAATTGTGTGAAGGGTGTAACAAAACTTGAGGGTTTCCTCCGCAATGCTCAGCAGGCGCCGCACTGCTTTCGCCTTCCTATCGCCGAACCTCCAGAGAAGCTTTTCGCTTCCTATTGACCCTGTCAGCCTCTTTGCTTTGCAGCCCCGTGTCTGTTCAGCCGTAAGTGCACACCTGGTCAGAAAACACGTATTATCGTGTCGGCGCCAGCCCCGCGTGCGTTTCGGTCTGTGAAGGGCTGGCACGGCTGCTGGGAAGCGTGCGCTTCCGAAGGGCGCGTCTTTTTTTACTCCGACTGCAGTCCGGTGTGGCCTGGTGCCCCTTTGGTTTCCAAAGTCCGACCAGTTTTTTTGGCTCCTTCCAATATTTTGACTTCTCAACGCGTCTGCCGCCTTTCTTTTTCTTAGGTAGGGGTTGGAATGAGGAGATGTTCCTGCTAGGTGTTGGTTTTAAGTCAACTATAACAACTATATACCCCCAAATGGAAAGGCGTTGTGTTTCCACATAGGTTTTAGAAATCACTCTCGGATAACTTATAAGCTGTTCTGATGATCGCTGACCCTTCGTAGCCTTAGGTTCTCCAGCACTGTGCAGGGAACAATCTTGCACACACAGACACCCGTGCTGGCTCGGACACCTCGATTCACGATGGATTGTCTTGCAGAAGTTCAAGGCAAAGCCACATGGCACAGACATCGGGTTCTTCTTTATTTGTGTGCATTTCTAAGGTGGAAACAAACCTCCAAAAACCCAGAACGTGCCTTCCCGTTCAATGCCTCTTCATTGAACAGCCTGTAAAGCTGCTCCGCTGTCGGGACAAGTGGTGTGGGTTTATTACCGCAAGCTGTGTGATTTATTTTTTGGTTTTTTCTTCCATGCAACCAGGGCGTGCGTGGTCTTGCTGCCAAGTATTTCACAACTGGTCTCTTTGCCTTTACCTAATCCGGGTCTTTGTACATTGTGGGCTTTTCGTACTGTGCATAGTAATGCCTCTTCCTTCCTTGGTGTAAAAAATATAGTTGTGTTCAAACACGGGATTAACGTGGCGATTGTGGAGAGGGATAGCTGAATTTTCCTACAGGGCTGTGGCAAATAGCTGTATTGCTTCTTGTAGTACCTGCACCATTATTTAGCTTATTAATGTGTCCCCCCCCATCTCTTCCACCACATCCACAGGACAGAGAAAACATGTGCTCCCTTTTTTTTCCCTTTTTTCTGGTGCAACATGCTCCTGAATGAAGAAACAGTCCGGGGCTCGCTACGCTGAGGCAGTTTGGGCTAAACCCACCTTAGGGTGCATTTACATTAGTGTTTCAGTTTGGCACACTAGGCTTGGGGGTTTTGGGTTTTGTTTGGGGGGAGGTGGGGGTTTGGACCAAGCTTCTCTGCTTGGGGATGCTTGCACGGCGCTGTGCTCCATCCTGTGGGGTGGTCCTCAAGGGCACGAACTCGGTTCCCTTCTGGTGAAACTAAATGGGGTGACGAAGGGCAGCAGGCGTGGGCGCCAGCCCGCAGTGGGCGTTCGGTCCACAGGACCCGACTAGGCTGAGTCAGGGACGAAAATGAAGAAGCCCCTGGTGCGTGCGTAGAGTCTGGATGCCCAATCTTCAGGCTGGTCAATGCTTTGCCGGTGTGGTGCTGGTCCAGGCTACGTGCTAATGCAGACAGGAGTGTAACGGCCCTTTCTGTGATTAAGGGAATAAATCACTGTGCTGAGAGGAGCGTGGAAGGAGGAGAGCGGTAACAAATCCTTTCTGGAGCACTGGGAAATGAACCGCGGGAGAAAAAATTAACTGGAATACCTCTCTTCTGCAGGCTGGGATCAAGCGGGGAGCTCCCCCCCACTCCCTGAGATCAGCTTCCTCGGTGCGTACCCCTGAAAAATCAGTCTGGGTAAAAGCAGCTTTTCCCCCGTTTTGCGTTTGCGCATCACTAGCAGGGGCGGGAAGCTACAGATTTGGGGTGGAAAATCTTTCTCGCACAACAGAACCTCAAGCCAGGAGATGCTCTGGTCTGTGCTTGCAAGAAGTAGCCCGAGCTGTGGGAAAGTGGGGTATGAAAGGGAGGGGAGATGCACAAATGGCTTCAGAGGAGCTCTGGATCCAACCCAAGGCTGCGCCCTGCAACAGATGCGACTTTTTAGGCCGTATTAGTTTTCAGGGTGTGTTTCGTAAAGCGACAACCGAGATAAAAGCTGAGGAAAGATCAAAGCAGATTTCATGGTTTTTATGGGTTTATGCTGCTCGGTTTCACTTTCCAGTATCTCCCTAAGCCTTTCTTCTCTCCCTGCCTGCTGCCCTTTCATCTGCCTCCCCGTTCCAACCCGGCAGGCGAGAGCTTGATGACCTTCCAGCCTGGAGCTTGACCAGCCTTTCCTTCATCCCCCCCCCACCAAAACCTGAAACGATGTTGGATTATTTTAGCTGTGAGACGACTCCTTTCAGTATCGATTCTCTCAGCCGGTGAGATATACATCCTTTGCAGAAGTTGGGCTCCAGTTTCTCCTTCTCCGTTGAGAGCAGCTCCGGGTACCTGCGTTGGCTCGGCACCGCGCGCACGAGGCTCTGATGCCTGAAGTGCTGATTCAGGGATGCTGGGTCCAAGAGAAACAGTTGAGAAAGGGGCTTTCCAGGGGGTGGGGAGGGCTGCTCAGCCCCCCAAAAGACATTCATGTTGCAGCAACGTGGTTCCTTCTCGGTGGAGACCTGGATTTCCCCTCCTTACCATGTGCACTTCTACGTGCTGCTAGAGAACAGTCGCTCTTAGCTTGCTTTTTTTTTTTTTTTTAATGTAACTACTCCGATGGTGGCTTGCGGGTGAAATGTGGGGAAAGCAACTTCCCCAAGGAGAAGAGGTGGGGAGACACCTGGCAAAAAGAGGGTGAGGAAAGGGCTCGAAACATCTGGGTGTAAGCCCCAGTCTGATAGTTGAGTTTGGGTCCGTTCCTGGTATGTGAGGGTTCAAAGCGCCTCGTGGCAGAAGCGATGTGCTCGGGTGTGTCGTGCTGCACTGGGATTGGGACCCCAGACAGAAAATTCATCCCCCAGTAGTTGGGTGCAATGTGCCACTGCACCCCTGGGCGGGGAGGGGGGATGGGGCCGGGGCTGGCACACAGCGGTCCCTCCGGCAGCCCTGGTCCCTCCAGCAGCCATGGCTGGATGTGACAGAGATGTCTCGGAGGGCGAGACGCCCCCACTCACCATGCACGATCCCATCCCCACATTCCCATGTATCTCGCCCTTCTCCTTCCCCCTAAACTTTTAATAGCTGGTGTTGAGAGGGGCTGTGTTGCGCGGAGCTACTGGGCACCAAAGCCAGCTCGGGTTGGGTCACTGCCACACTTGTCCCCCCCTTCTATCTTCTTCCCCCAGCTTTATAATATGCCGAGCACAATGTTGTATGGTGTGGAATATCCCTTTCAGCAGTTGGGGTCAGCTGTCCTGGCTGTGCCCCTTCCCAGCCCCTTGTGCCCTGGCTGAGCAGGGGACACTGAAAAGTCCTTTCCTGGTGTAAGCCCTGCTCAGCAACAACTCAACCATCAGGGTGCCATCAAGATTTTTCTTGTACTAAATCCAAAACACCGCACTATGCCAGCTACTAGGAAGAAAATTAACTCTATCCCAGCTGAAACCAGGACATCTGGGTAGCTTCTTGCCCCTCGCAGACCCCCGTGACCTTCAACAGCAGCCCCTCAGCAGTGATTAACCCCAGCAAGCATTCATCCATGCCTGCCTGCAGCTGGGGCCATCGCTCCTTCTCCTGCCCCACCATGGGGCTCTCCCAAAGGCAGCATATTTTGGTGCTCCAGGCTGCACTTAACAGGTACTTCGCCTTGCTGCCAGCAGGCCTGGGACTTGGAGAGGCATTGGTAGATGTGGCAGACAGGAATGCCCACTGCACGGGGCTAGCGAGGCCCTCAAAGGGAGCTGGGCACGTCCTTCTCCCTTGACCATGTCACTTAAACAGTACCAGCTCTTTAGAGCAGATCTTGGCATAGGCAGCTGTGCATCGCAAGGACCAGTGCCCTGGTGGCTTCTCTGCATCTCTTGGTTTTGGAACAGGACTGTGGCTCATCTCGTGGTCCGTTTGGCTGGTCATCCTGCCTTGCTGGCTTCCAGTCCTCTAGGAATGCTCATCCCAGGCTGTGAATGCGCCAGGCTCCGCGTGCAATTCCCACTCGGAGAAGCGGGTCCCGTGGCAACGGGGATTTGCAAACCCTTGAGCTAGCTTCTGTCACCTTGTGGTTACTTAATCAGAGCGGACCTCATCAGGCGAGACCCTGCTTTGAGGGGGGGAGCTGGACCTCCCACGTGGTTGGTGAACTTTGTGAGTAGGGTGGATAAACTTAATGTTGCTCGGTCAGACGGGAAATGTCAAACTACTGCAGGCGCAAGATCTGTAAAATACCGCTTTGATAAGGTGGAAAGCAGCAGGGACGGATGTCGTATGTGCTGCGGCAATCGAGCCCAGATAGCCTGGAAGGAGATGACATTTGTTGGGAAATGAGTCACCAACATACGTGTGAAGCGGAGATGTGCCACTAAACATTGGGGGGGTTGGTTGTTGCGGTTGAGGACGCTTGAGTCGAGCTAGAAGGCAAGAGGCACCGCTGTTCTAACGATGAGCGGCTGTATTCCGGCTTAAGCGACAGAAAATGGGTCAACACCGTGTTTAGCTCTACCAGGAATAATAGTCATGGGTTATTCTGCAAGCCAAATAATGTGGAGACAGCTTAATTACTGACCTCACTAAAACGGAAACCAGTAATTGGAAAAATAAAAAAAAACAAACAACACTTGAACCAGGCCTGCCAGCCTCTAGCTGCATTTACTGAGATGTCAGGGTCTGAGGAGAAGGGGAGGAGACCTTGCTGTAACGCTCCTTGGCAGGTTGGTGGTAGGACTGTTGCTAAGCGTTTGCCTAAAAAAGTTACCCAAATAGGATGTAATTCAGCTCAAGCAATTAAAATGTGCCTTCAGGAGGCTGCTCCCTCGGGTACAGAGTGGAAATGTGCTTGCATACCAGTATCTTCGTTGTATTTCTGGCCTTTGTGGCATTTTTGGCACCTCTTTCCTCCTTGTCATGCGCAGAGAAGTCCAACTGTGAAAACTCATGCGACTCCTTCCCTATCCTAGCGGTCTCCTGGGTCTAATTCCTTTTTCCAGTCGCCCAGGTAGCGGTGCAGTTGCTGACATAGATGCAGGAGATGGCTAAAACCTTGAGCATCCATGGTGACGTGCTCGATACCCAGCCTCCCACCGGCACCATGGGCTCGGCTGGATCATCAACGCCATGGGACAAGCAGGCCACGTAATCCTGCCGCTCTGATTTGGCTTCTTCTCTTTAGCACCCATTGTGTAAGTCTCCTGAAGCGCTGGAGCATCCTCACTGGCATTGCAACGTCCCCTTTCTATTCCTGGGAAAGGCGCCGGGGGTTGCGCCTTCGAGTTTGGTGGCAACTTCCCATCTTGTGAAGCGCAGGCTAGATCTAGCTGGGGGCGTTTCCAGGAGCGTGTTTTGGTCTAGCCGTTGTAATTAGACCTGGACGGCTTCTTTGCTAGCCCAAGAATGAAGCTCTAGAAGCAAGAGATCTTCCTCCCAGCCAGCGGAGATGTGGAGGACGTCGGGTTGAAGTTGCACCAACCACGCAAGGAGCGCAGCGAGGCCACGTCAAGAGGCACATCTCGCTTATAATGCGCCGGCTTACAATTTATTGGCTCCCTCCCCGTCGCAGCCTGACTTCGTTTTTTATCTCATCATCGACTTGCTGCCATGCCGGGCGGTCGAGCCGTCACCGTCGCACGAAGCCCCTATGCAAATCGCTAACGGCGCTTGCTCAGCACCACCTGCGGCGTCTAGACCGGTTCCTGCACCCACATGCAAATGTGTGGAGAGGGAGCCGGGGCTCGCGGCGACGCCGCTTTTGGGTGAAGCCCTTGATATTTTTTTTTTTTTTTTTTTTTTTTCATTCCTACTTGACATCTTTCGTGCCAGGCGGCACGGCGCTTCCCGCTTTGCCAGCGTGCCTTTGAGGAATAACGCTGCTCCTCTGCTTCGCGCCGGGTTCCTTTTGGGTTAACTCATCTCCGAAACAAATCGAGAGCTTCAGGCGAAGACGTGCGGGGGTGTCAGGGTATTTCTCCAGCGTGCTTTTCTAGCAGCGAGTGTAAATTAGCGCAGCGGTCCGGGGATTTTCTCCTGCGCTTGCTTGGTGCCATTTGCATCTCTGGGGTGGACGGGATGTCCCAGAAACTGTCCCAGCTCTGGGGTGGGGTGGCATGCTCTGACATGCTGCCCAAGGTGTGCTGTTGCTTTCCCTTTGGCAGAAAGCACCCGGTCGCTGCTCCGCAGAGGTCCTACGGCTCGGGATTGACCGGGGAGGCAGGAATATCGAATTTGCATTTCTTAAAAGTTTCCCTTAATTTCTCTCGCCCCGATGGAGCTTTTGGTCTTGCTCTGAGCCTTTCTCCTTCCTCCTTATCCGTTCTCTTTCAAAGCTCTTTCTGTATTCCCCTTCTTCAGCCCTCAAGCAGACCAAATGACTGAGCCCGACTTTTAAAGGTGCCCGTAGTAGGTTTTTCACCTGCTGGCAGATATGTCACCACGCCGCTCTGGTATCTCCAAAAATGAGATCTTGTCCCCATGCCACGTCACCGGCAAGTCTGTGCGCCTTCGCTCGAAGACAGTAAGTGACAGCGAGTTCAATAGGATGGTTTGAACAACCTAATTCGGGACTGATTTCGGTAGGGTTTGGCTAATTCTGGTGCTCTCGTGCTGAAATTTCGCTTCTATACCTGGCGTCTGCCGCAGCGAGCACCGTCTGTTTTGCATCCCAGTACAAATAAAACTCCGCCGCGTCGCGTCTGAGCTGGTGACCACCAGCACAGGGCCTCGGAGACCCACGCGTCCCGGTCAGTTGTTCCCTTCCCCTGCCCTGTACCCTTGCGTTGGTGTTGGATTTGGGTTTTTTTTTTTTTTTTTTAAGATCTGGGCTAGTAATTTGGGAGGAGAAAGGAAGGCCAGTTGTATGAAGGGAACGATTCTTCTTAAAAACCAATGAGGAGAAGGGACGGGGGGGGGGGGGGGGAAAAGGGCTAAAGGAGTTCTTTTCACACGTGGATAAATGAACACAGGCTGGTTGGGAGGGTGTTTTGGAGGTGTAGGAGGCACAAGGGGATGGAGACCATTCCAGATCGGCTGGAAGGAGAACTGGAAACTGGGTGCTGTACGAAGCGGCTGAGCCATGCGTTGTATGAGAAGAGAGCAACCTGATCTGGTTAAAGGTGTCCCTGCTGACTGCAGGGGGGTTGGACTCGATGACCTCTAGTGGTCCCTTCCAACCCAAAACATTCTATGATTCTATGAGAGAAAGCAACGCTGCGCTCAGGTCCTGGATGCCTCTGCCCGGGTTTTCGTGCAGTGCCAAACTGGTTGGTGCTGAAATAGGCGTGGGTGCAGCTCTCCCTCGGGTTTCGGCAGGAGGCATCTTTATCTTTGAAGCAGATGATGGACCACAAACCACAGCGGTGACTGCAGTTGGGGTTTTTTAGGGTGTAAATTTAAAAAAAAAAAAACCCAAACCCAAACAAAACCCCAACCAAACCCCATTTTTTACCTCTCCCACAAGGAGCGCTGGGTGAGTTGGGGAGAAAGGAGGGGTGCACTGAAAGTTCACTTTCTCTCAAAACAAACCTAGTGGTTTCAGCGTGGCCGAGAGCTTTGCTTGCTGCAGGTGTCTCCGAGGCAGCCTCTTGCGAATCTTTACACGCCGGCTTGTGAGGCACGAGGGTCTTCGTTGAAGGGCAGGAGAGCCGGCATCCCCGCGGCGTTTATGTTGTGGTTGGGTTTCTGCCCATCCTGGTCAAACATGGAAAAGGGTTTTTGATTTGGTGTGGTGTTTTTTTTTTCCCTCCTACTCCACTCTAGGTCATTTTCTACTCGTCTCTGAAGCTGCCTCATCGTTACAGACCAAATTCTCACTCCGTCCCTGGCTCGTGTGTTTGGGGATGTTGTGACAGGTTTTCCATCCTCATCTTTCAGAGGGGGCTCAGGCGGGTAAAACCTCCACTTCCCCTCTGCTATGACCTCTTTTCTTTCCACACGTGACCCTCCTACCTCCCCTCTCATTTCCCATCACCTATTTTTCAGCGTCTTCAAGGAAATCTTTGACATTACTCAACTAGCCTGAGGCTTTCCATAGCTCGATGCCTCTAAATGACGTGGCTTTAAGCAATTTAATGGCTGCAGAAGCGCAGCAAAGCCGTGCAGCGCATCACTTCTTCCCTGCTGCGGTCATGGCCTTCCGGAGGTGTCTTGCACCCCATTTTTGTAGGCCTCTGGTTTAGGTACCGTGGGAAGGATGTCTGGAGGATCCGGTGGGTGTACAACAACTTTTAAAACTCTACTAAAAGTAACAAATAAAAAATTACTCAAATAAAACTCTTGCCTGCAAAGGTACAGCTGCTGCAGAATATACCGAAGCTGTTAGGATATTTCTAATATGTCTCAGTTGATGCTGGCCTGGATAGGTCCACAGGTCAATATGTGAGGGCCGCTCTTCTGAATTACTGGCATCCAGGCAGCAGTTAGCTTAAATATAGTCGCAGGCTTAGATCCTCACCCTCCTTCTGCCTTTTCAGAATTACCACTCGGCATGCACAAATATTGGCCGCCCGCAATGACTGCGAGCTTTTCCTTCCTGAGAAAACACCACAGCATTTATCATTATAAACATTAGTCACACACCAAAACCACCGTGACTGCTATCAAGGCGATTCAGAAACCCTGGGATTACGGTATCTCTGTCTAGTTCTCCTTTCTCGCCGCATCCACATTTATTTCACCTTTTCTACCCGAAGCAGAAACTCGTAGCAGCTTGAGGAGCAGCTAGGCAAATGCACGTCTTCTGGGGCGGCGCGGCGGGGATTCACCAAACTGCCCCAGTGTCCTGGGGGAAACCCAAGCGCATCGCTTGAGAGACGGAGCCAGAGCTGGGCTTCGCTATGAAAATCTCCGTCTAGCTATGAATCAAGAGGGCATGTCCGAAAGGGAACCGCTGGCTATGCTCTCTTCATCTTGGTAGCCGTGTAGGCAATGACCATCGCAGAGCTGAGCCTGTGCTTTGGGCTGTCTTTCCAGAAGCATCCGTGGGCCAGGCTGGGGATGCTGTTGGGCAGCACCGCCTACCCAAAGGATGCCGTGATGGCTATTGCTTCCCCGTAGCCCCGGGGTGAGCGCGTTATTTTGTCCTGGCAGCGTTGACGACTTCTACTTGGAGGGGAGCTGCTGCTAAGGCCACCTCTGCAGAGGGGACGACTTCCTCGGTGCTCACGATGCCGAGGAGGCCCTCCTGCCCTCCCCCTGAGGGACGTGTGGGTTTCACCCTGGGTGCAAAGTGAGTTAATGAGCACCATGACTGTCCTGGAAGGAGTGTTGTAAGGATGGGAATAAAGCAACATATCGGCACGAAGCAGCACATCCCTAGAGGAGACAACCTCAGTGAAAGCACCTGGGATCTGGCATAGGTCTGGGGCCAAACATCTACCCAGGCTAAAACTGAGGTCGCTATGGCCAACGTGATCACCCAGGACCCCTCTAAAGCCACCTCTCTAAAGCCATCCAGCCCAAACACGCTTCTGTAGCTCCCGCTTTTCTCCGGGGTAGACAGGAGATGGACACTTGCCCTGTAGCCGCCAATCTGGGGCGTGATCTCGCTCATGAGTTATCTTGGTCTGCCCGTTGCGTGTCTCCCAGGCATTTCTTCTTCCCATACCAGTTTCCTTAAGCGCGGCCAGCACCGGTGTTGGTTGTGAAAGAGCCGTGCCCGGAGCGCCGGCTGCGTGCCCCGTCTCCGTCCCCTTCGCCGTGCAGCTCGGGGGAAAGTTGCTTTCACTTCTCTTGGTTTTTCCCAGCTATAAAAGCAGGATCATTCTGAAGTCATGAACTTCAGACAGATTTTGAAACTTCTTTAGTGCGTCCGTAGCGCTTTGAGTAGGCTCCCGGTAAACCGCTGCCTTCCCCACCCTTTTGCAGACTGAGCTTTGAAGAGAGCCCTGCCACCACCCAGCAATACCACTTAAACCAGTCCTAGGTCGGTCTCCTTCTAATAACTCTCTGCAAGGAAATGGAAAACTCTGAAAGTCTTGAACAAAAATCAGTTTTAAAGCCATCTCCTTTTCCGCTGCCATAGCAGCGAGGCTCTCGTTCCCTCCCCAGGACTTTGGGAATAGCTCTTGGAAGTTGTCCTTGGCCTCTCTGTGACCCTGATGTACAGGGCTCGTCCGGTTTTGACTTTGATCTCTTGGACGAGGTCTTTGCTTTTAAGAGAAAGATGAGTAGCTTACGCTTTGAGTGGAAGACTTCTTTTTTTCTTTTCACTTACCATTTTGTTACTATATAAAATGCTGATGTGATTTGAAAGCTCCGAATTACAACATTATCACACAACCACATCGTTTTTCTTCTGCCCTCTTCCTTCCTCCTGGCCTCACTATCGTGGCCACACGTCCCCTTCCCCCTTTGCTTCCCGCTTGGGGACTTTGCCTTATGCAGGGCAGCCCCCGTCCCACCAAAACCCGAGGGCGCGGGGTGCTGCTGCGGCCATCGCTGTGCGGCGGTGGCCATCGAATACCCTGGGGGAGAGCCCAGGGCGTTGGCATGACAGGACTGGCCCCTTGTGTGCCCAACCGCCTTGAGTTAGTCCTTCGATGGCTCATTTTGAGAGAAACCTTAGGGCCAGGGTTTAGTGGTGGGATGGCAGGGTTAGGGGAACGGTTGCGTGCCCAACCGCCTTGCGTTAGTCCTTTGATGGCTCATTTTGAGAGACACCTTAGGGCCAAGGTTTAGTGGTGGGATGGCAGGGTTAGGGGAACGGTTGGGCTTGGGGAGCTTAAAGGTCTTCTCTAACCTAAACAACTCTGTGATTCTACAAAAGTGTGGAGGAGCAAGCGCCAGCTGACCGTCCTCCCAAATGGGTGGGTGTATTCCCTTGTGTGTAAGGCCTGGAGAACTCCGTGTTGCTGGAAAAATCTTTGTGAACATGGGGCTCTATGGCGCTGTAAGGACATGCATGGTCTGCCCTCCCTTTCTCCATGCTCCCACAGTTTCTCGCTGCCGTGTACCTGTCTAACGCGGCGTCGATGGTTCGCCCGCTACCATTTGATGGCGGGGAGACCTGATTACGGCCTTTCAATATCTAAGGGGGGCGTATAGGAAAGAAGGGGAAAGTCTTTTTAGTAGGACCAGCTGTGTCAGGATAAGGGGTAATGGTTTTAAACTAAAATAGGGTAGGTTTAGGCTAGATCTAAGAAAGAAATTCTTTACAGTGAGGGTGGTAAAACACTGGAACAGGTTGCCCAGAGAGGGGGTGGAGGCCCCATCCCTGGAAACATTCAAGGCCAGGTTGGACGGGGCTGTGAGCAACCTGATGTGGTTAAAGGTGTCCCTGCTCTTGCAGGGGGGTTGGACTTGATGACCTCTAGGGGTCCCTTCCAACCCAAAACATTCTATGATTCTATGATTGATTGCCCCTGGCAGGAACGATGGAGAGCTGGCTCGCCGACAGCAGAGCACACCGCACCTCTGGGCTTTCCCTGACACGGGAGGCAGGCAGGGCACCTCTGCCTAAGCCCAGCCTATCTCAGGTCCTAAGCGCTGTAATGGGCTACTACATGGGGCCGAACAGGAAGACCCCTGAAGCCACCCATGGTGCCACTCCACGGCCCCTTGCGCATCCAAAACGGGGGCTTGACCCCTGCGTTATCGAAGGGTGCTCTGGACACAACAAAAGGAGACGTTCGGAAGGGAACCAGCGGGGCTGCAGCCCCCCTTTCCCCCCAGTCCCAGCGCCCCAAGGGGAGAGCGTGGGTCTCCCCCTCGCAAATCCCTGAGTCCACCCCAGCCCCGTTGCTTTTTTTTTTTTCCCTCCTGCCATTCTCTGGCATCCATCCATGTTTCACTCCCAAGCCGCCGGTACCGAGGGAGCCGCCGCTGACAAACGCGCGCGTCGGCGCCGAGTCTCAAAAGCACGGGGACGTAGGAATGGTTTGCTTTTTGCTGGTGCTGCAGCACCAGTCATTTCTTGCATTTCCTGGGTGTTTCACTCGTACGGCGAAGCGCTGGGTTCGAAGGGTCGGCGTGGAAATGTAGAGCAGAGATCTTCATTACTTTTCCGCGGTAGGGTGCTAGGCATTTTTGCTGATGTAAGAGATAGCGAAAATAGGGTGGGGGAATTATAGCCCAGAGAAAGAAATATGTAAATATCAGAGTGCATTAAAAAAAAACAAAAAAACCTGCTTACCCGGGGGTTGCGCTTCGGTTTTATTCTGGGCTCTTTTTGTGGTTGAGGGGGTAAATGCTAAAGGGAGTAAAAGGTGCTGTTTGGGCAGACCCAGCTAATCGGAAACGGGGTGCGGGGAAGATGATGTGGGGAATACAAATATGCTCTTTGTCCTAGTGGCTGGCTTTATTTATATATATATATATATATATGTATTAAAAAAAATAAATAACTTTGTAAATTCAGCTTCTGACCTGGCTGCGACGAGCATCCGAGCAATTACGTCACCTCTCTCCGCGGTCCGCCGGCCAGATGTGACTGCTCCAGTTTGAATCTTGCCGCTTGCGTGGGAGCGTGACCCTCCCCAATAAATAGGGGCGTTTCTTCGCCCGGCTGTCTCAGACCGTCTCTGGGGCTGCTGCGAGGATGCGAGCGCCGGCTGGGGTGGGGACGGGAGCCCCCGTGCTCCCCTGGCTGCTGCTGGTGATGATGCTGATGACGATGATGTCCCACGCAGGTGAGCTTCTGGTGTCTTTGCAGAGATACGCCAGCTCCCAGCCTGCCCTGGTACCTCGCCATGGGTGGGCATCGCCTGCGTCCTGCGCCGAAAGGGACCGGGAGGAGCTGGGGATTCCTCCTGGCTGTTCAGCCCGGGGTTTTTCCCGCAGCCAAGGAAAGAGTGCGCCTGCCCTCCTTTGCCAGGACCCGCTTCGGCTGTCGGGAGCCGTGCGAGGGCAGGGGACCGAGGTGGAGGCACATACAACATTTCTCCCCACGGTCCCTAAAGCGTTGTCAGTGGAAGCACGGGCAGGGACGGTTTCGGTGGCTCTCTAAGAGACTTGGAGCTGCTGCATCTGTAAATCACGCTGGCCGTAAGTTGCTGCCTTCTCTCTTTCTCAGCCATCCTGGAGGTGAACGGAAACCTGAACTGTAGGTGTGTAAAAACAGCTTCGGACTACATCAGTCCAAAGAGATACGAAAGCATTGAGATCAGACCCGTGGGAAGCACCTGCAGACGGATGGAGATCATGTAAGTGCCGCGGGGGGGCTCGTGGGGCAGAACGCTGCCTTCTCCTCCGGCTCCCGTGGGGCCAGCGCTGCCCCTCTGCCGCCGCCGCCGCCCCGCTTCTCCCCTCCCTTTCTGAAAACCAAAGCCTTTCAAAAACACCAGCAAGCTTCGGGGCTGAGCCGAGCCGACCTGCCAGGACCTAAATGAGCTTTTCCAGCAGGGGAAAGCGTGATTTCCTCATCCTGGTGCTTAGCGGGGGGGTGTTTGCAGTTTGGAGGAAGCGCATCCTCGGACACCAAGGCAGGAGGAGCCGTAAATGATTTTTCCGCTACCGATAGGCAACGCATCTTGGGTCCAGCCCTTATCTCATTACTCCTGCGTTCAGCAGAAGTGTAAGACTTCTGTGACTGCTCGGCGTTGATACCTTTGTAAATCCACAGAGAAAATTGTCTTTAAGCAGCCCCCTCTGGGCTTCAAGCACGGCCTCCGCTCCGCATGGGAACGTGTTGCATCTCGCCTGTTCCTGACCGTCCTGCGCCTTCCCTCTGTCGCCAGCAGCTTTCCCCAATCTGCTGGCACCGTAAACGAAAGCTGAGCCTGGCAGATGGGCTCTGGCTGCTCGAATCCCTGCCTTTGGAGGGGAGGGTAACGGCTCCTAAACTCTCCTTGCGTTTCAGAATTAAATTAAAACCCTCCGGGAAGGTGTGCGTGAATCCTGACGCCCCTTGGGTAAAGAAACTGCTGAAGCGTATTGCTAGCACGTAAGTTGCTTTGATGAGAAACCCTTTGGTTCAGGTGGCCCGGGGCCACATCCCATCACATCTGGGGTCCTGGGGGAGCACTCGCAGGACCGAGGGCTCTCGGGGGGGGGGGGGGGGGGGCGGGGGGCCAAGGGACCCCCTCCCAAGGCAACGAGGGGTGAGACCTTGCTGCGCAAAGCGGCGCTCAGCCCTTCAGCGCGCCGATGCTGCTACCCGTGGGTTGTGCTCTCCCTGGCTTGTGCACGGTGCCGTGCCTCTGAAAACATTTTTTGGGGAAAAAAAAAAAACCAAACATATTGGGGGGGGGGGGGAAGGGGGGAAAGGCGGGGGAGGGTTTGGTCATTGCGGGGGGAACCGCGCCATGGAGGTGGGGGGGGGGAAACCCCCCGCCTTCGCCCCCCGCGGGGTTTTGGGGCAGGGGGGGGGGGGGCCGGGGGGGGGCATCCCTGCGACTTCCTCCGGCTGGGGCAGGAGCTTCCTCCCCCAGGACCCGCTCTGCTCCGCGTTCACACATTTCTCCTCCTTCTGCTTTTCGCAGGAAGAAAAAATAAGTTTCCTGCTAAGGAAGTTGATGCTCGGAGCCCCGAGCCAGGCTGGCAGATGATGCGCAGGCGTGCAAACCTGGCCGCTCCTCACTTTTTGCCCTCGCTTTCCCCCCCCCCTTCCCGAAAGCCCCGCGTCCGGCCCCGCCGGCGGCCGCTGCAGGGAGGGCGGCTCGCCGCTGACCCCAGCCCCGCGGCAGGTTCGTGGGGGGGTTTCGGTGTTTCCCCCTTGTATTCGGTCCCCGGCTCGGCGTGAACATGAACCCTTGGTTTATTTACTTGCCCATGGACCGTGAAGCCTTTCTCTCGGGGCTGCTCCTGCCTCTGCAAAGCGCTCGTCGACAGAGCACGTGTCTGTTTTTTTTTTATTTACACAGCGTGGTGTATCCTGTCCTGAGAGCTCAAGTCAAATAAAATTCGGGGTTGGTTGGTTTTTTTTTTTCCTTTTGTTGTATTTTCCCTGGATCTCCTAGCTTCAAAGAAACTCGGCAGAGCTTTGCTAAACCCCACCGCCGTAGCCTTCCTGGAGCTGAATTTCCCATCGCTTGCACCCGTTGCTCTTGTTCCGCTGCTCTTTCGCAGCTATGCCGCAGGCATTAAAGCCTGCGTTGGAATATCCAGCAGGTGAGGTATTTCTAATATAGGTAGGGGAACGAGGGCAGCGCCCGGGCATGGTGAAAACTCCTTTTACCTGGAGGAATGAGGCAGCGGCGGGAAAAGGTTTGTCCAAGGCAGCGATGGGAGCTGGGATGGGTGTCCCAGCTCTGAACCACCGGCAAGGCTCTGGCACAAGCAAAGTTCCTTCCCGAAATAACCTGTTGCGCTCCCTCGGTGTGGATTTGAGGGCACGCAGGGAGCCGGGCGATACAGCCAACGCACCCCACGTCCAAGCGGCGGCGTTTGGGCTGGGGTCTCTAAGGCTTCCGAAATCTGTAAAGGCCAATAAGGAATTATAGGGGGTGGGTGCGAGGTCACTAGGCAGAGTTTTGGGATAATCGGCCACGGAAGGAGGGAAGAGCAAAGGCAAATGTCACCAAAGCTCGGGCTGGGATGCGCCTCGCGGGGGGGAGGAATCTGCTTGTAGGAGAAATGAGTAATACCCGATCATGCAAAAAAAAGAAAAGCACCCCAAAACCCTCCAGGCTCGTGCGGCTGCGTGGGCTGAGGACGAGCGCTGGGGGAGACGATCGATATCTTTGCAAGACCCGGCTTTGTAGGAAGGGGAAAATGGAGTGGGTTTCGGGAAGCCTGGGCCCCCGCCGAGCCCCAGGCTGCTTTTTATCGGTGGTGTTGCAAGCTCAGCGAGCGCCGTCAGCAGGGAACAGAGAGGAGCCCGGGGCCTCCCGCCTGCGCCGCCTCACTTCTCCTATTTTCCGGCTCAAATAGGGGGATGCTGCGGGGCCGGGGATGGGGCCGGCATGGCTGCGCGGGTGGCCCTGCTGCTGGGGGTGCTGCTGGCGACCCCCCGTCCTGGGGATGCAGGTGAGGCTCCCCATGCCCCCCACGGGGCTGGAGGGTGCTGGGGGGCAGGAGGGTGGGAGGGTTTGGGAGGCAGCATCCTGCTGTCGTCTCTGGGGTTTAAACACCGCCGAGGCTCTTTTTGCAAGCGGGGTGCGGTGATGCTGGTGGGAGGTCGGGGGAGATGCGTTGCCCAGAAATGGTTTTGGGGGACGGCGGTGGTTTTTTGGGCGATGCGTGAGCCGCAGCCGTGCCCCCCTCCAGCTCTCCTGGAAGCCAACAGCAACCTCAGCTGCCGCTGCGCCAAGATCACCAAGGTCTTCATCCACCCGCGGAAATTCAGCAGCATTGAGGTCTGGCCGGTGGGGAGCAGCTGCCGGCGCCTGGAGGTGGTGTAAGTGGCTCCTGGTGGGGTAGGAGCCCTCTGCTCCCCCCCCCCATCCTTCCTGAATTATTTCAGTTTTGCACTTTTTTTGATGAGGAGCACGGAGGGGGGCTCGGCTGCTCTCCCCTCCCTCTGGAGGAGGGGGGAAGCGACGGTGCTGAAACCCCACGCGTGTTTTCTAGGATTAAGCTAAAAAGCCTGGAGAGGGTCTGTGTGGATCCTGACGCCCTTTGGGTGAAGAAACTCCTGCACGACCTCCCAAACCTGTAAGCCCCCCACCCCCCTGAGCAAAAGGTGCTCCCGGCGGGACCAGGGGCGTCCCGCAGGGCCCGGGCTTCACACATTTCTCCCTCCTTCTGCTTTTGGCAGGAGGAAGAAGGAGGCTCCCCGCTGAGGAACCTGCCAGCGGCGGGACGGCCAGATGTGCTGGGCCCAAAACGGGACACCCCCCCACCCCCCCCATCCCTCTGCCACCTTGCCCCGCTGCGGAGGGGAGCGCGCTGCTGCCTGGTGCCCTGACCCCCCCTTTTCCTTTGCATTTTATGTGTTTAAGCCCTTGAAAAAGCCAGTCCCCGCTTCGCCACCCTCCCACCCCGCGGCCATGCGCTGGGTGTCCCCTTCGGGCACCACCCAATGGGTCCAATAAAGGCGGCAGCCCCTCTGTCACCGTCACTGCCCCTCTGTCACCGTCACTGCCACTCTGTCACCATCACTGCGTCCCTTCCCGCGGCACGCCAGGGGCTCGGGGGAGCAAATCCCCGCGGGGTGGGGGGG